>JAFBJS010000829.1:216875-255068 GCA_016785265.1 Paraplagusia blochii
AAATTATAACACAAACTACTTGATGAAGAATGGACAAGTTCAAAGTGAAGGTTGGTAATTTTTTGTTCTACTTAAATCTTTGTTTAAAGAAGAAAGTCCAAGTATCTCCTCTCTTGCTCCCCCTAAGGAACAGAAATATTACCACGCCCATATTATCACCACCCTGGTTATTAAATTGCTATTGAAAACCTCATATTATGTATATTTTGGTCTCTCCAAACTATATGTATGAGCTTGTTATCATTAAGCTACATTCCTGCAGTGGCACACTTAAACTGTGTGTCCAGTGTGCCATATTCCACCTCCACAACCACGGCCACTGGACTGCGCTGCTCCAAAATGAGTCACCCCGCTGTTTGAGAAGTATTTACAATGATATTTTAGATGCATTTAACCATTGCTGCTCTTTTTAGGTTGGAGATCTTACGTAAGCATTATGTCTGCCATTACTGTCCTTAAAATAGGAATATTGGGACTTTTTTTTTTTTCACAAACCTGTATTTGAGAAACGATATGTCAGAGTTAAAGCCTCATGAGCAACAGAAATAATTTGACATGCTTAGCATTTTTACCACTATTTCCACATCCTCAACTCCCAGCAGAGTGGGACTCTACGGTGGGACTCTGTAATGATGTGGTATGTCAGTTAAAGTGAGAAGAGGTACACGATCACTACAAGAGTGAAGACATCAGTTCTAAGTTCTCCTGTCCCCTCTTTCTGACAGAGACATGAACCAGCACTCATCCTTGTCCTCACCGCTGTTGTTCTGTGACTGCTAAAGTTTATGTGAGGCGGACAGTGGTTGGATAATAACCCTGTCTTTTATTTGAATAGATTCTGTCACTTTACATCAGAATTGCAGATGAACCCTAGCTGGCCCACAGAGCTGCAGGACGTCTAATGAGCCTTTGAGATTTTCCTCTGTTAAACCTGGAATAAAAACACTCAGCCATGCACGGAGAGAGACGCGGGTTCAATTTGTCTGAAAGGAATTCTGAGGCTTTTTCAGTTTCAAGTGTAATAGACACAACAGTGAACCTAGAGTCTCATTTGTTCAAATTGATTTTATTAATAAATAAAGGATTAATCTCCCTCCCACTCCCAGAAGATTGGGCTCAAATTTTGAAGGCTTGGATTTGTCTTCTTGGACCTTCCAGGATTTGCATTTTCTTCATTCAGCTATTTTTTTTTTATACGTTCTGCATGTTTTACATTTTAATTTGCAAATGTCTGTGCCTATTAGTTTTTGACAGATGGCAGGGTGGATGGACGACTTTTATGGTAGTATAGAATAGTCACACACACACACACACCTATCTGTTCTTACTAACACATAAAGCTTCAATATGTTCAATATTATTGTATAAGACATCTCGTCATTAAATCAAAACAAAAGTGCAGATAATAAGTAAGTGTCATGTGAAATTACTTTATTTAAAAACATGTTGGTCTTTAGCTTTCAAAGTAGAAAAAAAGTAAAAAAATAAAAAATAAATAAATTCAGGCCTAAACCAGTCCTAAAAATTAACATGGGGCAGAGTCGGTGGCTTAAGTGGAAACTAAAATAAATAGCATTTAAGTCATGCAATAAATGCATAAATGCAACAATACTTTTAGCATTTATTATACAATATTTTGGGAAAATGCAAACTACAAAAGGGATACAGCAGAAGTATAAGGGTAATATAAACTTAATTTTATAATTTGTAAATGCTTGGTAGGTTAAATTAAAAGTGGTTGAATTAAAAACTGATTTAAAGTCTTGATTTTAGAAGAGCACTTATTAGTAAATGAAATGGTGATTTTCACTGTTACATTTTCTCTTTGCTAATTTCAATGACTATTACTTACCGGCATATAAATATGAAGCAGAAATGGCACACGTGCTGGAGGCCTCCTGCTGCCTCCTGTGGTGAGTGTAAATCCATTAGCTACTTTAACTGCTGTTATTTCCATCCTAACCTATGAGACAGGAAAGTTTGAAATGTCAATTTTTATGTAGTAAGACAATCAGGCTGCTTCCTGGAGACAACATTATGGTTTAAGTGATCAGACCATCACAGAGACAGACACACACACACACACATGCACGAGGAAAGTCTTCTGGTCATAAAAACATGAAGCAGTCATTTCACACACACACACTCTGAATACATTAAAATAATAGTATCCACTGGTGTCATTTTATACTAATTTAGAATTTCAGAAAATTATTTCTCTTTTTTTTGAAAATATGAATTAATTTTTTGAAAATAAATTGAAAATATGTTAAAATAAAAGTGTTTCAAAATATTTTACTCTTGCTTTGAAAAAAATAGAGAAGCTGAATATCATCTTGTACTGTGTTAAAGTCAAACTTCTCCTAGTATCGTCTTTTAGATCAAACCCATGAGTTTAAACAAACACGATGACAATCAGACATGACAAGAGTGAAATTAATAACCACTTTTCAACAATGTTGAGATTTCATAAAGTACTAGATCTTTTCCTTATGAATACACTGCTGGGTTCTTTCAAGGCAGTTGGGTCTAGACACTGTTTTTATTTACCATAATGATTTGTAAGCACCATTGATGATTGAAATTATGCCTCTTTATTTGAGAAAACTGTTTATTGGCTAGTTCTTATTGTAATAATACTTTTTATGCATGTTTTTGTACCTTTTTGCTAAACCTTTCAATTGAAGTTTTTTTATTTATATATATATTTGTTCCATTATTATAACATTTTTTTTTAAACAAAGAAAGTTGTGTTTTTTTTTAAACAAAAAAAAACATAACATTGAAAATGGCAGGTATGTGGACAGCTCCACCTACTGATCACACATAAATGGACCATTATTCAAAGACATACATGTAGCCTTCGCCTAGTATCATGGTCTGTGTGCTTCCTTTTGACATATGTCAACTTGAACCGTCCCAGCGTTGATTGATCATACCGCAATAACTGAATTCCTCATTTGGGCCCCACTGGGGGAATTTACAGTTTGAAACCACACAGGAGGCGTCATTAATACATTATATGTTTTCTCTGGGGCTCAACGCCTAGACCATGGCTGGTCAAAGTTATCAGGGGCCACATTCAACTTGATTATTATAATTAACAATATGTTAATGTTTCCCTGTCCTTGTTTTTCGTTGGAAATGGATGATACTATTTATTGGAGGAATGCTGGCATTGCAGGTAAAAGACAGCAGAACGATAACAATGTAAATTGATAGTATAATTTGGATTTGGTTTAGTGGGCCAGATTAAAATGCCTGGGCCTTAGTCTCTTTGCCTTTACCAGTCACTCTGCAGGACGAACTTTTCCTTACACATTTTACTCTCGTTTCTTGTATCTTTTCTTTGCTCCTTTCACAGAATATTGCTTTTAAGTGTATTCTATGGATATTTTCTGTAATTTCCCAAAATATACCTCTGAAGGATTAATATCTATCTATCTGTCTATCTATGCAACAGTCTGCTGTAGTACAGCAACCATTGTGGTATTGAGTGCCAATTTGAACTTTTCTTGTCATTGAGTGTGTCAGTATCAGCAAAACAACACACATTTTTACTTCACACAACACACCTGGAATTTTATCATACATAAGCGACATTAATAATAATTCAAGGATATTTCCATTATAGTACTCTGAAGTAGGTCCAGGATGTCATTTAGAAAAAAAAATGTTCTTAGAATCTTCTATAATCTTGAATTTTGCACCATGACATACAGCAACACATGCAGAGACAGCCAGTATGTGAGGATACTGTTGCGCAATTTGTTTCAAAACTTATAGGAACACAGAAATATGTCCAGAATAAACAAACAACACCAAAATGTGTATTTTGAAATATTTAATAATCACTTTTTAATAAGGCTAAGGCTGCATTGCTCAGCTCATCTTCTAACTACTTCAGGAATTGAGTGGACAGAGGTGCTGAAAGAACAGGCTTTAGAGTCCCCACACAAACACATAATGTGTCAATTTATTGCATGTAGTTATCGGTAACAGCACTTTAAGAGAAGGAGACGTCTGATTCCAGTCTGGCAATTTACACCAGAATCTCTTGTCATGTGGTGATGTTGTGCTTTGCCAATGATTTGACCACCATTGCCCTGCTGAGTGCAAGTCATCACACAACAAAAAACCCAGTCACACATGTACATGTTTTTGTATATTCTAGAACACCACACTACCTTACCATTATCCTACCTGAGTCTATGACACTAATTTGACTCATTTTAACTTTGTAATTTTATTTTAAACTGATTCACACACAGAGAAGGGTTCTGACCAGGTCCAGGTTCTGTAAATTCAAAACTCCTGCGAGTTTAATTTTAATCAACATAGTTTTTAAGTCAAAGTCAAGAACTAGCCAGACAAGGTCCAAAGCTATCAGTTATAAGATTTTTCTAAATATTTGATCAGGCAGTTTTAGATTTTAGATAAGAGGGAGTTTGATTAAGCATGATTACAAGATATTTTTGAGACAATTATTATTATTTTTTTTTAGTCATGAGTCAAAAAACTTGATTGGCTGGACTCCTTAGGAAAACAAAGTGTCTGTGCGGAATAAACCGGGTGTTCTGAGTTTGATGCATTTTAAATAAACTTGGAGGACACTTAAGAGACGAACAAGAACACGTCCACAGCAGATGATCAATTACTGCTCTATAATTTGGACAGAGCGTTAATGAGGACAGAGGATGCAGGCTGGTTCAGCTTTGTCAGTCAGAGGCACTGGCTTAGGCAGATCAATCAAAACGTATCCTCATCAGCATACATGCATGCATGCATTTCCGTTCCTTATTACATGGATGCAACATTTCCAGTTCTGAAATCCGGAATAAATTGCACTAGAGCTGGAATTAACAGAAAAGCAACAGTTTGTTCAAATTCCGGAGACTTGACATTGTGCAGAAAATACTTTTGAACAAAAACTACCATGTCAAAAACTTTTTATATCGTAGTGATGTTAAGGCCGAAAGCCACAAGATATTCAAACAAACTGTCTAATATGTTTAATAAATTATCCAATGTTTTTGTTTGTGACTTCAATGTTACACATTTTATTTTTAAGACTAAACTTTTTAGACTAAAGTAGGGTGGCCCAGAGGTGCAAAACACTTTTACAACAATGAGAAACACTT
This sequence comes from Paraplagusia blochii, assembly GCA_016785265.1. NCBI lineage: Eukaryota > Metazoa > Chordata > Actinopteri > Pleuronectiformes > Cynoglossidae > Paraplagusia > Paraplagusia blochii. The sequence goes on from JAFBJS010000829.1 coordinate 222,017, forward strand.
TACAAAAATGTACAAAAATGTACATTTCAGAAAACAGTTTTACAAACCCTGAAATAAAATTACATTTGTGAAAACAAATTTGCAAGACTGGAAATAGATGCACATTTTAGACCATTTTTGCAAATCCAATTATTTAAGAAAACATTTTACCAACCCTGAAACAAAATTACATTTGTGAAAACAAACTTCAAAAGCACTTTTACAAACCTTGAGACAAATTTACAAGTGAAGAAACACTTTTACAATTGCCCGAAACAAAATTACAAATAACCATTGCCGCCGTAAAGGGAACGTCCCAAGTAATCTCACCAAATGGTTGTTCACTCACTTGTAAATATGTAAATAAGGTTTTTTAAAGTGTTTCTAGAGTTTTGGTTTTTTTTCATTAATGTAATTTTGTAAAAATGTATTGTAAAATCAAAATGTGTTCCTGGTCATCTAAATTTGTTTGAAATTTTTTTTTATTGCCCCAAGCTTTGTAAAAGTGTCTCTTTTTTGTAAGTGTTTTGCATCTCAGTGTCACCCTACCAAAGAGCTCAGTTGAGAAATTCAGAACATGCTTTGCAAATATCAAAAAGGAAGGGTAATTTACAAATACATTTTTTCACACAGCCAAAAACCCTGCAGACGTGGTTGGAAACAATAATGTCAACATGACTTGCCAGACGGTTAATGACTAAAGACCAAAAAAAAAAAAACAGTACTCATAAATAAAGAGGTGAAAGTGTCGTGCTGTGAGGCTGACTTTCTGTGAATGGCCCTAGCAACTTAGAATTATAAGCAGTAAAACAAGATTCTTGAAGAAAACCTCTACCAGGGAGCAGAGAACCTGAACCTAGGGGAGCATTGGACATATACGCAGAACGATAATCTGCAGCATATGGCCAAGGTAGAGAAAAAAAGGTTCTAAGAGGCGCATCAGTGAAGCAATCGAAAGAGCTGAGTCCAAAGGCCTCTAAGAGATTTGTCACCTGGGATGAGCTTGGAGTATTGGTGCCGCTACTTCATAACAAGACGAGTTAGTTGAGGTGGCTTGGGCATCTAGAACATATGCTCCCAGGCACTCCCTTGGGGGTGCTCTAGTTCTTCCCCACTGGCAGAAGACCCAGGACACGCTGGAGAGACTGGCTCGGCTGGTCTTTGAAAGCCTTGGGATCACTCCAGATGCACAGATGCGATGTAGATGCATGGATGGATTGATGAATGCATTCAAAAATTGTCATCCTCCTTTTTGAACTGCACAACTGGATGTGTACAACAACCGTTGCTCTCAATGATGACTAAAGGTGCAATATGAGTTGAAGCTTGTTAACACAAACAGTCAAACAGATTAATTTGCTACTAGTGTTTCTGCATAGGCACATTCTCGTCAAAAGGAATATCAGCAAGCTCTAAGGCTGCTCTTTGATTGGTCTTTCAGGAATCAGATGGTGATTGAATATTTAAAGAAGAAACCAAAAAATCTAAATCAAGCATCATTGAACACAGAGCCAGGAAGTCTCATAAAAAGAAATGGTGCACATGGATGAACTAGAGCTTCTTCCAGCATTCTAGGCATCGCTTGTAAATATGGGATGCCAAGAAATGATGTCAGGTACTTCGAGCCCCGTTCCTTTTCAAAACATTATAGCTTTTGGCTATCGTTCATTTTCTTTTTTTGCTCCAGTTATTTGGTCATTCTTTCACATCAAACAACATCAAACCATTGGATACCAGGGTGATAATGTGGCAACAATCACCATTGCTAAAAACACCTTGAGATAGCTAGAGTTAGGGCAGAAATACATAGACATTAAATGTGAAAAAAGAGAAAAAAAGCAAATGCATTATAAAAAATAGGTCACAAAATAAACACCAAAGTCAAAAAACTGGTAAGTACAAAGATAGATAAAAAATTTATCAAAAACGTATCCAATATTTACTTCCAACCAAAGCACATTCACACAGAAATAGGTATTTATCTTTAATAATAAGTTACTATTTTAAACCACCAACCAAAATATGTGGCTAAAAGGGAGTGAAAAAAAAGTCAAGGTTTGCTCCATTATTATTGGAACAGGACTGGTCTATCATCAAGAGTGTGTTGGCTCCACTATCTCCCATTATGAATAGAGACACTGTCTTTGTGGTCTCATTATTAAATAAGTAAGAGAATGGAGGGTGGGGGGCATGAGGTGGAGGCAGACAAATGTTTTCAAAGGCTGTCAGATAAGACGCCAGGGCCATTAGAGCCTGAGCATTAACAAGAGTATAAAACAACACACACACACACACACACACAAAGGGAGAGAGAGAGAGAGAGAGAGAGAATGTGTTGCTGATTTGGAAAGAAAGAGTGAGGCAGACAACATTAGAGCAGCAGTACTAATGCTAATATCGCCACCTGGTTATTACACACTGTATTACATTATGGCATAGAAAGGTCAGAAATCAACAGAGATCCACAAAGAAGGCCTGCATTTCATTTTTCATTTCAAAAACGTGTCAGAATTTTCTTCCATGGTTTGGGAGTCAGAGACTATATTTGAACTTGGCAAAATTGGAAAGGAGCATTGCAGTGTGGTCTTAAGGGAGAAAAAACGAAATAGTATATGTGATAATAAATACATAAATGAAAATATGACAACAACTTTAGGTTTGTCAAATCCAAGAAGATGGGGGCTTAAAATTAATATATATAACGCATGTTATATACTGTATATATATATATATATATATATATATATATATATATATATCATGAGTTGAATCTAAACTTGTCTCTGTTTTAACTCTGAAGCACATAGACAAAACTCTATGGACGAAAAACAAATTAGAAGGACACGCAATAATGAAGGCTGACATTAAGTTGCTCACATTTGAGCCATTATACCATGACCATTATTGAGATTAAGTCATCAATTTAACTCATGAACCTGATGGTTCAATCAAGTTCACAAGTTGTGATGGTGAGTTCAGCGTCACATTGACAAAAAAATAAATTTAATCCTAATCTTTATACTAAAATATTGACGGTAAGATTGACTTTTTGTCTTTTTTTATTATTATTGAGAGGGGTGCTAATGTTGAGGTGTATTGTTCTGATAAGCCTGTAGCAAAAAAAAAACATTTTTACTCAAACCCATTTTCTATTTCGTGTGGTCTTTGTCTAAATAGACAAAAAGTTCAACATATATGCTTTTGTAATGTTTTTTTTTTTTTTCATTTAAGCTAGACCTAAATCTTGTGACTGCAACATCATTGCACATTCCCCTGCTGTTCTTCTCCTTTCAATCACCACTGCATCTTTCACAAGTCTGTGAGCAATACAAAGGAGCTTAGCTCATGGTTTCACTCCACCTACCAAACTGTTTTAGACACTGAGGATCCATTAAAAACCAAGCAGCCTAAAACTAAATCTCAGCCACACACTCTTAGACGTGAGTGCCATAATGCTGAATGCAAGGGGGAAAAAAAAGATAAACAACAGGCGTCTTTTCAATTCTAAGAGACTGTCAGCATCATTATCACACAACACTGAATTGTTCAAACAAAAAATCATTTCTCTGATATTTTCCTGTCAAACTATCACAGGTCTTGTATTCCGTTAAGACTTTGAAGACTTAGTATTTCCCAAAGGGAACTTCTGGGCGTTTAAACATCAATCCATTTCAGGTGTCTTCTGGTTAACCTCTAATTTTACCAACTGAATTAGCGCCTCAATCATTTTCCCCTACCTCCCCAGCCTGTAACTATGGTCTTTGTTAAAAATAAAAAAAAGTCCATCAATTTTACCTTTTCTCACTTTTATCTATAACAGGGTAGTGGGGTGCTAGCATCACAACCAGCATCCAAATCACATTGCACCGCACCACACTTTCCTGTGGGTGGTGAGTCCACTAGATGTTTTCACTTAAGTGAGTTTGACAAAACCTTCCAAGTTTCAGGTCTGGTCCCTGAAAATACCCGTTGGTACCCCGTAGGTGGCCCCTATTGAGGCAGCTCGTCCTTTGTCCTCTACTGTTGGTACAGAATGCTCCAGCACCGTCTATTACCCTATTTTGTCCATATAATTTTAGTGATATACTTGTTTTACTGTTTTACAGAGGCTCTCATACAAAACATTTTCCGGATCTTCTGCAAGTTTATACTCCCACCTGTTGCAACTCCATAATTAAGGATCTGCCTCTGCATCTAGTTGTTTTTTTTGTTTGTTTGTTTTTTAAACTGCACCTCATTCCTTTATTATTGTTTTAGAACTTAATAAATACATTTGGATGTACAAGAGATAAAATACGTATTAGTTATATAAGTAAAACGTTTTTTTTTCAGCTTTGCATGTTGAATTTGTGTCCTTGTGTTGTTTTTTATTGGAGCTCGTAAAACAAACAAACAAACAAAAAAAAACTTATAATCTATAATGTTGGGACACATACAAAAACAGAAATTGGATTAGAAAACCCCAAAAACAACAAACCAACAGGAAATAAATAATTTTATCACATTTATCTCAAGCCAAACAAAGAAATTCCTTAAATCCATACCCTTAATATGTTTATGTCTTAGTTTTATTATTTGTATGCTGAAAAAGAGGTCTATTTTAACATCTGCTTAGTCTCACACCTTACATCTACCTGTTACTTATGAAACTGGTGGTGTTGCTGCTTCGGCTGCTTCTCCCATTTCCTCCTTCTACACTTTATCATGATCGTCATTGTCATCAGCATCTTTTAATGATTCATGAACGGAGGAACTAATGGACTACTTTACATGTTGTAATCAAGGAGGCTATTATAGTGCTATAGTGGCTCAGACTTTGATCAGAGAACGACACAGAAGGTCTGAGCATCAGACACCACAAAGACCCACATCAGGACTTTTCAGCTGTTGAGGTTCCACATTAGCATATCTATAACAGAGGGGAAAGCTTGCTGGTCTACTAGGTCAACGGAGGTTCTTAACTGAAATTCTTTTTAAGGTTGAAGTTTCTGATCACTGTGGTGAATGTGACAGGGATCCGAGACAGTGAATTAGATTCTACCAGACAGCAGCATCTCTTAGCAGTAAAAGATTTATAATGGTTAAGAAGTCCACTGCCGATGTCAGGGTGGGGCTTAGCACGCAGTACAATTAAATAGGACTTAATGGCTAATCACCTCTTAAGCAAGTTATGTTGGAGGTATTTCACTTGTGTATGCTTACAAAAATAGTGTCTGATTAATTTGCAAAATATCTCTTTACTGTAGGGCATGACTTTGAAAGTAATGTGTTGAATCAAAAAGGAGATATGTAATGTGACCTATGATTTTTGGAAAAAATAGGTTCATATATTGGTACAGATTAAACTTCAAGGTATGCCTCTTGGGCAAGTTTTGAATGCATCTACGGCTGTAACATCCCAGTAAAAAAAAGTAAAAAAGTATGTATTATAAAATAGAATAAATAAAACTTAAAATATGTTTGAATATCGAATATCTGTAGATTACTGTCTCAGTAATATTCCATTCTGAGCACAGACAAATCCTCCATACTTTCTGAGACAGTTTTAATCTGGCCTCAGTCCAGTAATAGAGATGATGAATGTTCACTGTGTGAGAAAAAAAAAAAAATCATCAGATTTGCACATTCAGCCAAATGTCAAACTATGTTCTGTGCCAAGATCGAAAGGGGCAGGCATGATTCTCCCGAGAAAAATGTTTCTCCTAAAGATTAATTCAGTTAAAAAAAACTAACCAAAATTTGCTGCGTGGCTAAATGTGCCATCTATTTACCCTAACCTTGTGTGTTTGATTGAACAACATCTGAGTTCAACTGGACCATTTGCGTGCACTAACATTAATATTTTATTTAAGATTTTACTGTAGATGTATTGGCTCACCATACAGATTTAACCTTACTTTACCAATTATCTTTAGAATTAAAGCAGAGAACATCAAAATACTTTTGACTGATCAGAGCTTAGTTAATTACATTTTTAATAATTATCTGAAATAAGGAAAAGGAAGCTATCTGACACCTGCAAATATACAGCAAACAACTTTACTCAAAACAGCCGCAATAGCTTACTAACACAGATGATTCTAAGCACTGAAAAAAAACTCCAACTTAACCATTGAGACTCTCTCACTTCCTGTCTCACGCTTTGCTCCAACCATACCGGCTCCTCACCCACTTCCTGTTTCAGTGACACTTGTTGAAGACAGGGGAGTGTTGACAATCGTTGCTGCTGCTGCCTTGTCACCCAAGCAACTTTGTCACACTTCGCTGCCAGCTTAATTCTCAGACATGGCTGTCAGGAGATGACATTTAATTTTCACACCTCCTCTCTCTCTGCTATTCTTTCCTTTCATGAGTTTTATTTCAGACGACAGTCTGAGTTCAGAGTCTGACTGACAGTATCCATGTCTTTTCACTACACTCCCCCAGCTTTGTCTCTCTGCCACTGGATATGGATGATGACAAAGTTAGATACATGGGGTGGTGGGCAACTTTCTGCAGAGAAAGACAACCATCTAATTAGGTGGATGAGCAGGTTAGAGTTTAATTATGTCTACAACAAATTAGGGCTTTGAGTAGTAACATATAAAAGCATCAGGAAAAAGACATAAGAGCGAATTTCCTTTTGACACACGGTAAAGAAAAGCTGATTTAAGTGAATGCTAAAGTCTGCGTTCAGTTAGAATATAATAATATATTCACTTTGTGTTTATAGCTTGTATTTATGACATGAGACATGTAAAATGACCTAAACAATGTTTTGGGGCGCTAATTGCTGTAGTTGTCTCTTTTGTTTGAATTAAGAATTGTAAATTAGCATTTTGGACAATATATGTATACCAGAAATAGATCATATTGGATTTCCCAATTTAGGTTTTGAGATTTTTTAATTTATTTTGCACAAGTGGTCAAAGTTTTCAGGTCAAGGACCTGTAAAGTGACATGAAATTGGAACAGGAACTCAATTATTGCAAATGACTCTTATATTTAACGATATATATTTTAATAAGATTCATCTAATTAATAAACACATCTTTCTTTTTCTTATTTTTCACTTAGTAATAGGCCTTTCAGTCAATACACAGGTTTACACATTATTCTTATACACAGGCTTTCTTTGTGAACTGCATGATAATCACACTTTCAAACTGTCTGAATTGACATTTGCATCTTAATCAAGAATGAGTGATCAATAATACCTGGAAGTCAAATATTGACCCTGAAACGCACAAAAAATGCTATGATTATTATGTTTTGGATAAGCATGAGATATGTTTAAATTGTGATACTACAGTAAATGTTAAAATCTATCTATCTATCCATTTATCTATCTATCTATCTATCTATCTATCTATCTATCTATCTATCTATCTGTACAGTTGCTTGGCCCTTGTTCATTGATCGACAGTTACAGGAGAGGCACGCCTCCGTACAGAATTCCATATCCCAATTGTGAATTCTTTATGCCCGGCTCATCCTTTCGCCATCCTTACCTGGTTTTTAGACCAAAACTAACTTTTAATTGTTTTTTACTGGTCCTTGAAATGTCCAGTGCAGGAAATTCATCAATCCCCTTGCCTTCCTCATGAGTAAAAGAAATATAGATGAAAATGTTCCTTCATTCCCTTTTCTGCAAAAAAGATTAAATCCCTCTGTCCTTTCCTAGCTCTGCAGAGGACCAACAGGGACCGCTGGCCTTCATTACCACCTAATAAAAGTCACAGAACATACGGAAACAGGAGGGGCCTTGGCTTCATGGCAGTGGGGGAGACAGCCAGTTGGCCTGTGAACAAGACGATCTGGTAGTGATCGGGCAGAGGGAGACACCACCTGGCCCCAGATCACAGTGGTCAGTGGTGACACAGCTGACTTGCCATGAAAAATAGAGAGTTTTGAGATCTTCGAAGCTCAGCTGCATGGAACTACTCTAAACAACTACAGCAGCTGCAGTGAAGCTAGCAATAGCAATAGCAATAGCTAGCTTCACTGCAGCACTGGTAACAACAGCATCAACAAATGTGTTTTCCTCTCCGTCCCACAGCCTTAGAAGGATGTCTAACAGCTGAGACTGACAGCTCTCACATTTTCAGCTTCCTGCACTCTTACACGCTACCATTTATTCTCCTGAAGTCTCATCAACAACATAATTCTTTAAATGGGGGTCAATCACAGATAATTTGAAGCTCATTGTTGGATTTCTTTCTCGCCAATTAGAATCATGCACAAGAGGCTAACAGTAAAAATCCACCCACTCACGAATGTGTGACTACAATTATTTTTTAAAACACAGGCTTTCAAAGAATGGAACCCTGTTATTATTTGGATTGTTCAGGATTTTGCTATTTACTGACTGTTTTACTTTATATTGACAGTAGTGCGTTGTGTGCGTTTTTAGATATGGGGCAACGTCAGAAGGACAGATGCTGTATCCAAAATGGTGGTTGAATATGTTTTGAATTTAGTAATGGTCAGATTTAATAAACTTAATTATTTTGTGTTATTTATTTTTGTCTGAGGACCTCTTTTTCACAAACTAACAAACTTTGATCATGTTTGTATATACTAGGCTTCAAAACAGGATGGCATCATGAGTGATGAGTGACCAACAAATCCTCAGCAACCAATCTCAATGGGGTTGCATCGGGTCCTCCATCCCCCTTTTGTTGCATTCATCTGCTCGTACTTGACTCTCTTCCTCTCTAAGGCTCCTCCATCCACTCTTCCCAGGGAACAGTCAACTCCAGCAGCACCACTTGCCTTGTTGTAGTAAGGTCTTGTGTTGCTACCAAATTCTGCCCATCAGGATGCCAATATTCCTAAGAGTTTGCTTTGCTGCAAATGAGACTCTGCCTGGTTGACTGCCTCGTGAGCTCATCAATTTCTGCCGGTCCTTCAATGCCAACCAAGAAGACTTCTATGTCACTCGACTCCCTATACAGCAGCATTACTCTTGCCTGGGTAACCATGAACCCCTCCATCAAACTAGCTTCTTTTGCTGTTCCTGCTGTGCAAGGCAATGCTGCTGAGATTTTGTAGTATGCCAAACCACTTTCACAGGAAGGAGGTGAGCTTTCTTCACGAAGCACTCGACAAGGTCATTGGTACATTGTAGACCAGCAGTTGGAAGAGGAGTCGAGGTAGGACACACGGTGTCCTACCTCATAGAAACAGGTCTTAAACTAACCTTGTAATCTTGTCTTGTCCACTGCTCTAAGCCATGATCTCAGCGCAGACATAGATGAAATATGGCTGTCCCTGAGTGAGAAGGGAAACCAGTCTGAAACCTTCCCCTTCTTCACCACCAGGGACCTGGACTTGGCTGGCTTTAAGTTCATCTGGCGGCAGCTAGAGGATTAAGGCCTTGGAAGATTCACCTGAAGTTGTAGTCCCTGTCAGGTGTGGAGATCAAGGGCCAACCTCTACCAGTGGTCCAAAAATTAGGAGGAAGAAAACAGTTGGGAAAATAACACCAGTTCGACTACAGTTGTATGACAGGCAGATGCACAGGGTATCCACTGGGAGGTTATACAAGACAGATACTTCCAAGTTTCACTTTGCTCACTGCCATTGGAACTGTCCGCTAGCTCGTGAATTACGGGGGAGAGAGAGTGCAAGGGAGACGGAAGTGACATCACCCACATGCCGGAAGTGGTCATTACACAGGCCATCCATAAACGGCCTGATGGGGGTCTGTCACATGCCTTAGTTGATGAGTGGTCCTCTACACCCCACGTCTGGCGACTTCACCAGGCCAAGGAAAACAATACCACAGAAATAGTACATCCTTTAATGAGTGCCCTTTTCCAGCCAATGAAATGTGGATAATACTGATCCAGAAGTGACTTTAAACATGAAACAGTTTTAATACTCTAGTATGAGGTCCTTGAACTTACCTGGAATGTGATATCGGTCAAGCTAGGTTCCCTCCAGTTTGTGTGGAATGGACCTGTAGCAAGGTCAAGCCAAATAACTGCCAGGTGCCTCCTGGATCAGCTGGGTAATGACTCCAGTATGCATGACTCCGGTGCATTCTTGGACCTTTGGGACTCCCTCTTTCTGCACAGAGGTGTCAGTATATGTGCAAAAATATATCAGGAGAAATTCCATCATTCACCAGGTAACAATACAAAGAAATATCAATATACGCTGGGGTGAGATGATACTAAATTGATTGATTGTGTTTAAATTCTCCTCCTTTGGAATCCAGAATCCTCTCAGGTTATCTCCGCTGCTGGGCTACCTTCCCCCTTCTCAAGATGTCCATAGCCACTTCAGGCATTGTTTGGGGTGCTTTAATTGAGGTAGGGCTTGTGATGGCAGAGCGGTACTTTGGGTTGACTCCTGGCCAAGCTCCTCTTGCGTATCACTTGATAGCGAGCCACCTGCTTTCCCGTCAAAAATCTCACTTTGGTCTGGTGGATCTTCAGATCATGCAGGTAATTGCAGAACTTGCAACATGGACAGACTGCACTCATAGTCCTTTTTCCTTTCCGTTTGTTGACTTTTTTACAGTCCTGTTTGGGGTTCTCAGCCCCATCCCTCTCCGGTACTCCTAGGGATATGCTTTATTAGAGCTCTTTGTAGCTTGACTGCGAGTGCACCCTCACAGGGGCTGTAGTTCAGGTTGTTGGCTCTCTGGGCCTTGAAGACTGTTCAAGGCCCAGTTTTTTTTTTTTGAAGACTGTCCAGTTTTCAGCTGGCTCTCCAGCAGCCGCTTTATTGTGCATGGCCACATAAACTGGTTCTAAAATACACTTTAGCCTCTGTATTTGCTCGGTCTGCTCTGTTTAATAGAAATATGTTTTATCAAGTTAAGAAACTTTTTTTTATAAGGCATTAAAACATGTTTTAAGCTTCACTGGGTATTTTAATCACATTTGAAAGCAAGTAAAGTACAATGGATTTTGTAACTTGTAATTTTCGTATGTATGCCTGTATGCAATACGAATTATAGAATGAAATGACTTCAGATTAGGCAGACCAGGTCACACATCTTTGCTTTGGGGAATTTTGATGCATTGCACAGCAAAACCCCAACAAATCCCAATTGTTAGACACTCATAATCTAGTCATATATTGTCTGAACTTCATCCAATAGAGAGAATGTTGTTCAGCTGTCCTGCACCTGTATACTTATTAATCTGGTCTAGGTTATACTGCGTTGTATTCAGACTTAGCCTTGGGTACTCATCTTAAACATTCCACACAATATTCCTCACTCCATACAGCATGTCTATGTTGTCCAAATGTTATTCTTATATCAACCAATACTGCTATAGCAGAGGTGGATGTAAATTGTCACCTGCTCAGTAAGGTAAAAGGTCAAAACATTCATGTTTTTTTCCACAATATTTATTATCCGCACATACAAATATATTTGCTGGCGTTAGCACACATCCTAATTATCAATGTGAATTATTAAATTAAGATGCTGCCACTCAGTGACAAAAGGTTTGTTTATTATTCTGTGTTATAAAGGAGTTAAAGCAGGAGGAGGAGGAGTGATGAGTTGCGGTAGGAATGAAATGTGTACATGGAGGAGAGCGTACAGAGAGTGTGAGAGGAGGAAAGGAGCTTTTGGAGAAGTTGAGTTGAGAGCAAAACAAAGGAGTTTAAAAGGTATAACTGCTGCTGTGGTTTGCTTATAGTACTGCAGAACAGTAAGACATCTGACTGGTCATCATTTGGCATTTCATAATTGGGTATTGGGTATTATCATCACTGATAATATTGAACTGCTGATATTACCTAAGGTCCCTTGTAGTCAGTTTTAAATTGTACATTATAGTTATGGTGATGCTTCCGATCCTATCGGACCATTAGAATGCTGTTGGGAAATTTAATTGATAACACACACATTCTTCCATAACTAATAATTGTTTAAGCTACAACTTCTTTGCTGAGCAGGATATTTGTTGTACAGTTTACACATGATGTTTTCTGATATCTATATTAACTCAAGTACATCTATACTCACGGCATGAATTATTAACTTCTGCTGAACGTATCAGTATGAACCTTCTTGAAATCAATAGCAACCTTTGAAAGGAATCATTTTTTAATCAGAGTGTCGGCTGTCATATATAGTAAAGGAAGTGTATGTAAAAAAATAATAATAATTTGGTAACTGATCTCTTTTTTAACTCACCTTTGTATGAGTACTTTAACTTGTCATTTTAAAGTGCACAAGCCCAGAGCAAATTAAAATATATTGTATACTGTGTTAGATTTAGAAGACATTGTAATAGAGCATTAGATAGTTAGAAAATGTTTCCAGTTTTTAAATAGTTTAACAATCTAGGTTTCTTGACTCTAGGTGTAACCAATACAAATATAACTATTTTATAAAACTCATTGTAATGCTAGACAAAAACACTGTTGTGCATCCTTTGTGCAGTGGCATGTGGTGGACAGAAAAAGTTGACATTCATTGTTTTGAAAAGAAGAGAGGGAAAAAAAAACATAAATCCATAAAATACCACCTACTGCTCTGCAAACAGAGGCTGACAACAAAAGGTGAATCCTCACAGCATTTGCTGTCAACAGAAAACAGCGTAAACAAGGCAAAGGTATAAACAAATCTAAGAAAATATATGCAGACAACGATATTTGTGCAACAGCTTTATGCTGTTCCTACCTCTGCGTAAGTCAAGGCAATCATTCAACACAACGCTTTAGTGTAATGTTATTAAGTCAATTAAATGTTGCTGAGTAAGAATAACTGCTAGTAAATGCTATATTAATCTGTTTAATTGACAAATCCATGTTTACAGAAGTAAGTGTTAGACAGATTGTAGTTTTGTTTGAGGTTTAAAGGTGCTTAGATTTTATTATTTAGTCTTATTATAAGAAGAAACATATAAGCCTACAGAGTTTATTACTACAGCCTGGTCTGCCTGTGTTTATTTTGCATAGAAGTTGAAATGAGTGTTTGTTATTTTTTCCACTGTCTTCACCACCATCAGCAGATACTTCCACTCAGAATATATTGATGCTATTATCAAAAGTAACTTGAAGTTTGAACAACAGTCAATATACAGTAGACATAGTAGCTCATTTTAGTATGAAAAAGAAGAATCATGTTAAATGTTAGTGGTTCAGGTTAAATATAAGTGGCAAACTCATTTGTGACTTGCACAAGCTACCACAGGATTTATTAAATACATGGTTACTTACCATGTATTAGATGCATCGGGAATAATTCCATTAGTTCCTCCCAGAATCAAACTCTCAGCTTGCAAGGAGGGATTGTTAACCACTTTATTGCATATGGAGTGAAGTGAAGTGGAGGCCTGGGGTCAAATGTGGCCTGTCCAGTCCCATGGCCCAATGCAAAGGTTCACTCTCCATCGCTGTGTTGTAACTTAGGATGTAAGATATATCCGTCCACCAATGAATATCAGGCAGATATTGGCATATATATTTTTTTATATATATTGGAACATATCGGTATTGGTTTTTCGACCGATATTTAAAATCTGATCCTCGAAAGCCACAGTCTCGGCAAATACATTAAACTTCCTCATAGGCTACTGAGTAAGCACAACTGACACTTTGACCGTCACGTGATTAATGATATCATTTACAGAGACAAAAACAATGATCAGTGCTAGAGTTAATGTCCGTGGTCTGGAGTTTTTTGTGGATAGAAAACTGTAATTCTTAATGACTGTAAAGGGATGCTCATGTGAGGCTGTAGGGTAAGATTTAAACACTTTATCAGGAGGCATTTTCATGCAGCGAAGTAAAGAAAAACAACAATGGACTCAGTGAGACGACAACTACACAGCAGCAGCCGCCGCACCAGCAGCTGTCTCTCTCTCAAAAAAACTCAGAGGTAAATACAGAAAAGAACAGACAAGAGCAAAAGAAATCAGACAAAATCAGAGTTCATCGTCCTGGTGAACCGGCCGTTCTCTCACCTTCACGGCACAGTTTTTTTCTAAACGTGGAGTTTCTGTAGCCGTGCCATGTCATGACTACTTGTATTTGTATCGAAATAAGTATTTCTCGGACATTTGCCAGTGAAACGACATCCGGTGTCATCTCTCATGTCATCAACAAGAAGAAACGTTTACATTGTGACGATGCTGAAATGTTTTTTTTCTCTAATTAAAGAGGGCTTTTTACTCTTATACTGCAGCTGTTTCTATCTGTGCCCATTAATATTGACTATTGTTGTGAGGCTGAATGAGCCCGGTTTATAATGTTAATCTATGTTTTTGGAAAGTTATTCTGTCCAAAATTAGACATTTCTTGTTTACATCAAATGCTTTCAGAAAAAAATGGTAAAAAAAATATTTTTTGGTTTTTTACCATTTTTCTATAACTTATTTTTAAGTAGTGTGTTTATGTTGTACACAGCTACAGTATCTACAATATATCACTTATTCAGGGGAAATCACCTGCATAAATCGATATCGGTTAGTATCGGTATCGGGAATGAAGCAATATTGGTTAATATCGGTATTGGTAAATGTTATACCGGACATTCCTAGTTGTAACCATGTTATCCTGTGTCCATGTAGTCTGTTTACATCGCAGTTTGGTAAGTTGTGGGCCTGATGTAGCAGTTTGGGGTGATGCGATGAACAATAGCAGACTCAGAACTCAGCATTGAGGGTAACCAGTTCTCAGGGTGATGATAACCAGTATAGGTTTTTGCCCTTCTGATCTGCCAGTGAGACACAAAGCCAGTTACTTGGAATAGCAAAGAATAAGAGGAAGACAGTTTGTTCATTAAATGCTGAGTGCATTTACAGACAGATTTTCTTCCATCGCTGATGTTGAAGCTGAACCCATAATAATATATATTCTAATTTTCAAATGTGGGTGTTCAGTTTCACTTAGGCTTGTATATCTTCACACAAAAAGGGTCTTTACACAAGGATTTGAATTGCAAAGCCAAAAATCTCAATAATAAAAAGGTCAATAATCCACAGAAACCTGTTGCCATGGTTGGTGGAAAAAACTCTGCTCAGACTAAAGTGAGAATTAATTTCATTCATGAAGGAGGGCAATTTAAGTACATAGGAAGTAAGATTGGCAGAATGACTCAAAGACCACACAAAGATATGCAAAGAACCACCTTTGGTCCACAAGATTTGTGTTTGACCTTTATGAAGGCATTTGCTCACGTATATTGATACATAAGCAAATGCATGTTGAAATGTGGAGAGGTGGGCAATGAAGCGAGTGATTTGGTAGATTATTGTCTTCACTGTCTTCTACATGTCTTCTCTCAAATCTCCTTTCTCAAATGTCTTGCAAACCTCATGGCATTAACACTAAAACACGGATGGCATTTTCAAAAATTTTACTGAGTTGAGTTGGTTCAAACATTTTTTTTTTTTCTTTTTTAGTGGCATAAGATGGTTGATCAAAAAATAATAATGTTAGTTTCTCCAACTGAATTACTAATCAATATGTAATACTTAAGATATAAAAGCATGATAGCAGTTCATGTTTGGAACTTGTCTTTATGGATTAAAAAAAACAAAAAAAAAACAACAGGAAATGAGAAAAAATCAGTACGTAATTGTTAGGTCATTTTATCCCTACTCAGAAGATTAAGGGTTGAACCCACACAGTCACCTTGTACCCAAAATAATACAAATGTCTCCCGATGTAACGCAGAGTGACTTTCAAGTCTGCATCATGTTACAGATGAGGCTAAAATCAGACTAGAATCCCTGCTTGAGGATAAGGGGGAGGAAGAGGAGGAGGAGCAGCCCTCTGACCAAAAACGCTGCTCATGATTCATTCATCACATCATTAACAGCTTCCAGAGTGTCAACAGCTCGTCTTTGAAGTGATAATCTTAACACTAAGGGCGTCCTTGAATCTCTCCTCTCCATTAAAACGGTTAATGGAAAATGATTTCTATAACTCAGCCAGAAGGAGGACGATGAGGCGGAGAAGATGAAGGAAGAGGAGGAGCTGAGTAAACCTTCTGTTGGTTAAATTAGATGTTTGAATAATCTCAAACACAAGACTTGTGGGAGGAACAAAGAAAGAAAAAAAGCTGAAAAGATTTAACACTATGTCCTTAACGCACACTCATTATTTTGAATGTTGAATATTGAATCATTAATTTTACAATAAAATAACATGTATTTTCTTTCAATAATGAATACAAAACGGGATATGTGCCTCCTCTACTATTTCAATTTTTGTTACAGAGAACAGCAGTGTAGAGAATTCCCTAAAGAAATCTTAATCCAGGCTTATTGCCAGCTCAGCGTTAACATAGGCATATGGTGGTAATTTTACACCATTCTTAGTCATTCCAGTTGGGGGTCTAATCTGGTCTAATCTCTATGCCTTAGATTTACAAGGCTGTGGCATTTTGTTAAATCTTTACAGAGTATTGTATGTTATTTATGCCCCATTTCAATTAATTAATAGGATGGATTAATAGAATTCTGCAGCATTTCAGTGATAGGCATAAGTACAATAGCATTGTATATAGTCTGTTGTATTGTTAACACAATAATGTTGTATAGAGTAATAGAGAACTATATATATATATATATATATATATATGCATATATATATATATATATGTATATATATATATATATAGACGTACCTTCTGAAAAAAGTCTCGGATTCTTCACTATAAAAGACTTATCGGACCTTTCATAAATTCGCCTCTTGTAACTCCTATCATATTGTACTGTGCCAATGACTCTTATTTAACAAAAATGAAAGAAAAATGACAAGGGAGATTTTTTTATTTATTTTTTTGTCTAGTTTTGTCACAGGCTGTGTGCTCAGACTGTCGTCAGACATAGGCTGAGGTTGGTTCAGAGAGGAAAATAATGTGTGCTTCATAACTGGGCCATTTAATCCCAGGTGACTCCGCCCCCTCTGTCTTTGGCAAACACTCCATTTCCCTCTGACCTGTGTCTGCAGCCAAACACTGGCAGTAACAGCCAGTAGTTAATGAAAAAGAGACCCAATCCAGTATGGGGAAGACAAAATTTATAGTAAACTGATTCATATTCATGTTCTGAAAAACTTTTATCCATTTATTTATTCATCAATTAATTTACTCATCTGTATGTTGCTGTCACGGTACCATCTAAATCTGAAAGAAAAGGAATGTTAATTTAATTTTCTTAAAACCTTTATTATGCCATTTTTTACTTTGTCCATGCTATATTTGTATCAGTTTAGTATGAGTTATCTTTTGAAACATTTTTGAAGTTTTTTTTTTTACTTGTTGTTTAAACATTGTCATTTGTACACTGCACGTTTTGTAAAGCTTTTATAAATGACTGTGCATATCTTACAACAGAAAGGCTTATATTGTTGCCAAAAGCTGTTCTATTTTTATGACTAAATCAATCCCTTGTTTTTTTTTTTTTTGTTCACACTTGTTTAAAGGTATAATACACCCACGAGACTTTGAATATAATAAAGCCCGTGTGTCTCAGCTGGGTGTTCCTTTAGAGCCTACTGGTGCCGGCAGGGTTTCCAGAGCTTCCAAAGCTCACGTCTGGGTGATTCCAGCAGCTGTTCCTCTGAGCCTAGGGACACTGCATGTCAAGAACGACACCTTCTGCCACCACAGGCTCCTCAAGGTGTTTATTAAAAAATGGTAATGCAATCGAGATCTGGCTCCAGTAGCCGAGATGGAACTGGCAACTGTTTCCACTTGGATGTGGGAAGGTCTTGGAGTGTGTGCACAGCAGGAGATTCTCAGTAAACAGCAACTCACTGAGGTTTCTGAGGACATCACAGATTTACTGCAGATGTCATGTTATCTCCAGAGGTGTAAATATTTATTATTTAAATTAGAAATGAAAGGGAAAACAATCTAAAACATTTACAGATGCATTTTTATTTGAGTTTCAGTTTATAATGTTTTAGTCATTTAAAATATGACATCGCTGGCTACTGATGGTGTTCCAGCCAAATGAACACATGGCAGGACACAATTGCAAGATGAAGGACATCAATGAAAGTCCTACAAAAACAAACGAAATCCTTATGATCTCAGAGCAGCTCTGAACTGCAGCTGGTTTTCCAGAGTCTGAATATGTTTTTAAAAAAAGCAACAATAAAAAACCTGAAGGTAATTTAATCGCCAAAATATTTATTATTTGAAGTCAGACCTATATATTAGTGTCTTTAATGACAGAATGTTACCTATGCACATGTTCTGTTCTTCATTGCAATGTAACAAAAATATCAGACTAATAATTAATGTCAGATTAATATGATTTGGACATGTTCAGAGGAGGGACAGTGGTTATATTGGGAGAAGAATGCTAGACATGGAGCTACCAGGTAGGAGATGAAGAGGAAGGCCAAAGAGGAGATTTATGGATTCGGTGAGGGAGGATATGGAGGTGGTTGGAGTTGGAGTTGAGGATGTGGAGGACAGGGTGAGATGGAAATTGTTGACTCACTGTGGCAGCCCCTGAAAAACGGGATAAGCCGAAAGAAGAAGATTGCAATGTGACAAAAATGTCTCTATGAATAAGGAGTCACATTGTCTACATTACTACAGGATACTGTTGTACAACTCAACTCAACTATATTTATGAGTGCCAAATCATAGCAACAGCTATCTCAGGGCACTTTACACACAGTTACATACAAATACCCTCTCCCTGAACCGACACCTTAACGTGGTGGAGGGGTTTGAGCATCCAGATGAACCTAGGGGATATGTTGTTTGGGGCTCAATGCCCCTGGTAGGGTCTCCCAAGGCATACAGGTCCTAGATGATGGATCAGACAAAGAGCGGTTCAAATAACCCTTTATGAAGAAAAAATCAAGGAGGCGTGGGCGGGTACCTCGGCGGCCCAATCCCCGGACAACAACTCTGGCTATGGGGACATGGAATCGCCTCCACACATAGTTCGGGTTCTGGGACCCAACTCCTTGTGAGAGGCTGGACTCTCTTCTACTCTGGAATTGCCAACGGTGAGAGGCGACGAGCTGGAGTAGGCTTGCTTATAACCCCCCAGCTTGCTAGCCGTGGGTTGGAGTTTTCCCCACTGAGCAAGAGGGTCGCTTCCCTCCTCCTCCGGGTCAGGGAAAGGACTCTCACTGTGGTTGCGGCTTATGCGCCAAACGGCAGTGTAGAGTACCCGACCTTCTTGCAGGCGCTGGGAGGAGTACTGGAAAGTGCTCCTCCCGGGGATTCCATTGTCCTGTTGGGGAATACAATGCTCACGTGGGCAATGACAGTGAAACCTGGAGGGGTGTGATTGGGAAGAACGGCCTCCCTGATCTGAACTACCTACCTCCGGGAGAACTTGGGAGAACAGGGAAGACATTGAGTCTGAATGGACCAGGTTTCCCTCCTCCATTGTAGAAGCAGCTGTGCGAAGCTGTGGGCGTAAAGCCTCGGGTGCCTGTCGGGACGGCAATCCCCGAACTCGTGGTGGACACTGGAGGTTGGGGATGACTTGAAGCTGAAGAAGGAGTCCTACCGAGCCTAGCTGGCTCGGGCGACTCCTGAGGTACAGGCTGGCTAAGCGGGCCGCGGTGCGGGCAGTGGTGGAAGCAAAAACTTAGGCTTGGGAAAAGTTTGGAGTGGGGATGGAGGAGGATTATCAGTTGGTCTCGAAGAAATTCTGGCAAACCTTCCGGCGCCTCAGGGGGGGCAAGCAGTTCCCCGTCCACACTGTTTACAGTGGGGATGGGGAGCTGTTGCCCTCTGTGGGGAATGTTGTTGGACGGTGGAAGGAATACTTCGAGGATCTCCCAAATCCCACTGACACGTCTTCCTCGGAGGAAAGAGAGACAGGGTGCTCAGTGGATGACTCACCAATCTCCTGTGCTGAAGTCACTGAGGCAGTTAAAAAGCTGCTAGGTGGCAAGGCGCCGGGGGTGGATGAGATCCACCTAAAGTCTCTGAATACCTGAAGTCTCTGGATGTTGGCTGACGCGTCTCTGCAACATTGCGTGGCATTCGGGGTCGGTACCTTTGGGGTGGCAAACTGGGGTGGTGGTCCCTATTCTTAAAAAATTGGACCACAGGGTGTGCTCCAACTAACGGCGGATCACACTCCTCAGCCTTCTGGGGAAAGTTTACTCCAGGGTATTGGAACGGAGAATTCGGCCAACAATCGAAACTCTGATTCAAGAGGTACAATGCGGTTTTGGTCCTGGTCGTGGAACACTGGACCAGCTCTACACCCTCCAGAGAGTTCTTGAGGGCTCATGGGAGTTTGCCCAACCACTCCACATGTGTTTTGCGGACTCATGTGGGGGGTACTCAGGATGTATGGGGTTAGAGGCTCTTTGCTAAAAGCTGTCCAGTCCCTGTATGAACGGAGCAGGGGCTCGGTTCGCATTGCCGGTAATAAGTCGGATCTGTTTCCAGTGCATGTTGGACTACGGCAGGGCTGTCCTTTGTCACCGGTTCTGTTCATCTTTTATGGACAGAATTTCTAGGCGCAGTCAGGTGTCGGGCGGGGTCCAGTTCGGGAGACACCGATTTCATCTCTGCTGTTTGCAGATAATGTTGTTCTGTTGGCCTCCTCGAACCAGGATCTACAGCATGCACTGGGCCGGTTCACAGCCGAGTGTGAAGCGGCTGGCATGAAAATTAGCACCTCTAAATCCGAGGCCATGGTTCTCGACCGGAAAAAGGTGGTAAGTACCCTCCAGGTCGGGGGAGAGATCCTGCCTCAAGTGGAGAAGTTTAAGTATCTTGGGGTCGCGTTCACAAGTGAGGGAAGGATGAAACGGGAAATTGACAGGCGGATCGGCGCACGGACCGCAGTAATGCAATCGCTGTATCGATCTGTCGTGGTGAGGAAAGAGCTAAGCTGAAAGGCGAAGCTCTCAATTTACCGGTCAATCTACGTTCCTACTCTCAACTATGGTCATGAACTTTGGGTCATGACCGGAAGAATGCAATCCTGGATACAAGCGGCGGAAATGAGCTTTCTTCGCAGGGTGGTAGGGCGCTCCCTTAGAGATAAGGTGAGGAGCTCTGTCACCCGGGAGGAGCTCAGAGTAGAGCCATTGCTTCTCCACATCGAAAGGAGTCAGTTGAGGTGGCTGGGCATCTACATCGAATGCCTTCTGGACGCCCCCCACGGGAGGTGTTTGGGTCATGTCTCACTGGGAGGAGACCCGGAGGAAGACCTAGGACACGCTGGAGCGACTATGTTGCCCGGCTGGCCTGGGAACGCCTCGGGATCCCCCCAGACGAGCTTGAGGAAGTGT
Source organism: Paraplagusia blochii (assembly GCA_016785265.1). NCBI lineage: Eukaryota > Metazoa > Chordata > Actinopteri > Pleuronectiformes > Cynoglossidae > Paraplagusia > Paraplagusia blochii. The sequence continues at coordinate 243,191 of JAFBJS010000829.1, forward strand.
CTAGGGAGAGGGAAGTTTGGGTGTCCCTCCTCCAAATGTTGCCCCCGCGACCCGGCTCCGGATAAGCAGATGAAGATAGATGTATTGATGGATACATACAAATACAAAGAAAAAATATACAAAACAGACAATGACCCCCTGCCCTTATAGACCCTTGCACCGGCTGAGGAACAACTCCCAAAAACCCAGGCAGGAAAAAAGGAAGGAACCTCAGGGTGATCGACAGGGGATCCTCACCCAGGCAAAACAGTGGCAACATAACAGCAGCTAATTATTATACATTATAAATTAAGAGGTCCAATTATAAGTTAACGTAATATAGATTAAGATTTTGAGTCCATTTCGAGTCCATCTGCTCCAGGTCTGTTCCAGAGAACTCTTGATTGTAGGTTGGTGGTGAGGTGGTAAGAGTCCAGTGGCTGCCCATGGCAATCAGGTTCTGGGGAAAGAATAAATACGAACTCAAGATTTCAACTGTATATCTTGGCCAAACTCCCCAAGGGCCTTACTGTTTGAGGTCTGGACCCCAGGCCTACTTTTATGGAACATAATGGACTTGAATAGCCTATGAAGGGACTTTAAAGTGCCCTTTCTTTTTAGTTGTACTTGTGTTTTTCCTGCTTCTGTTTAGTTTACCTGCCTGTCTGGCTGAGGATCCCCTCCACTGTCAATCACCCGAGGTTTCTTCCTTTTTTCCCCTCTCTGGTTTTTTTGGGAGTCATTCCTCAGTCGGTGTGAGGGTCTATAAGGGCAGGGTGTATTTCTTCCCTGCATTGCATATTGTTGTTTTAATGTATGATTGTTCTCTACAGTGCCTTGATATAACAATTGTTATGTTTTGGCACTTTAAACAAACAAAAGTTGAAGATTATCTTTTAATGCAAAAAGTTAAGCGATGTGACTTTTTAAATAATGTAAATTAGATACAGGAAACCTTTGTGTTTCTGTTTTTTTATCTTGGCTCACTGATAACCAGTGCCAGTACCTTACGGATCTACAATACAAGTTCATGGACCAAGGTTTGGTGTCTTGGTCTAGAGCAAAAAAAGACAATGGAAGACTATGAGTGTATATAAATGCTAGATGAGAGCGTAAGCCTAATAGCATAAGATGGTAGTATGCAAGTTGACAATGGCGGTGAGAAGAGGGAAGAGGGATGAAGACAGAAGAAGATCAAGTGGTAGAAGTGAAGGAAAGAGGAATGTTGTGAAGACTACAAAAAGGAAGTGAGGGCAGTTCTGGGCTGTGGTGGAGAATTTCCAGATGATTGGGAAACCACAGCTAGTTTTATTAGGGAGTCAGGTAGGAAGGTGCTCAGTATGTTCACTGGTGCAGGTAGAAACAGCATGGTTTTATGCTGAGAAAGAGTACCACAGATGCAAACATTTGCCTTCAGGTTGTTAAAAGAGAGTGCAGGGGGGTCAGAAGGAGCTGCATTGTGTTGTTGTATATTTGGAAAAGGCTACTGGCAGGGTGCCAAGGGAGGAATTGTGGTTTTGTATGACAAGTCAGGAGTGACAGAGAAGTATGTTAATTTGGGGCAGGATATGCATGAGAACAGCATAACAGTGGTGAGGTGTGTTGTTGGAAGGATAGAAGACTTTAAGGTGGTGCTGAGATTGTATCAAGGATTGGCCCTGAGACACTTTTTTTTGTCATGGACAGATTCACAGATTAGAGCAAACAGGAGTCTCTATGGACGATGATGTCTGCAGATGACATTGTGATCTGCTGTGAGAGTAGGCAACAATACAGAACATGGAGAGATGGAGGTTTCCACTAGGGAGAAGAGGCATGAACTGTCAGACACAGTTGTGTGTATGAAAGGAAGAACAGTGGAATGGTGCAGAGGTGTTGAAGGTGCAGAAGTTTATTTACTTAGGATCAACTGTTCAGAGCAGCGGAGACTGTGGAAGAGAGGAGAGGAAGAGAGTACAGGCAGGATGGAAAAACGAAGAAGAGTGTCAGCTAAGGTGAAGGAGAAGGTTTACAGGTCAGTTGTGAGACCAGCCATGATGCATGGATTAGAGACACTAGGAATAGGTAAAAGACAGGAGGCAGAGTTAAGGTTTGCTGAGATTCTCTTTGGTAGATAATAAGGATGGGCAGGATCAGAAGTTAGGTGATTGGAGGGACAACACAGACAGGAAGGTTTGGAGAAAAAGCTAGAGAAGCAAGATTGAGATGGTTTGGACATGTTCAGAGGAGGGACAGTGGTTATTATTGGTAGAGGAAGGCTAGAGATGGAGTTACCAGGTAGACAAAGAGAAGATTTAAGGATGCAGTGCGAGAGGACCTGAATGTAGTTGGAGTTAGAGTTGAGGATACAGAGGACAGGGTGAGATGGAAAATGTCGTTGTGGCAACCTCTGAAAGAAGAGCAAGCCGAAAGAAGAAGTATGTGAATTGTTTTCTCTAACACAAACCAAACAGGTGACACCAGCCTTTGCTTTGACACTTGAATTGCTGCAGCTGTACTTACAAGACAGCAGTATAAAGAAAAAAAAACAAAAAAACTGACAGCATGTCACAGGTAAATCTGAATCCTCATTTACCAGCATGTGGATCGTCAGCTCTGAGCTGAGAGCCCTATTCATCTACCTGCTGCTAATTAACAGCTGTGTGATTGAATGAGCAGCAGAGATAATGTTCACCAACAGCAACTACACCGTCTCCGACTTGAAGATATGGTGATTAATTCATTCCTGTCTTTCGCCATGGGAATTAGAATCAGCCATGCTACGTTTTCCTTCCATGTCGAATGACTGTTGAACAAAACAAGAGTCATTCAGGATATAATTGGAATGCTGTGAGAGAAACACTTCACATTTGTGTCATTTGAGGTGATCCATCGTGAAGACAAAAGATACTGACAAGCAGACTGTGTTGGTTAACATAGAGAACAAAGATAACATTTTTTAATTTATAAATAATTCAATATTTTTATATATATAGTGTTATTGATAAATACATATATAACTATTATATATACTATATACTGTATATCAATAACACTTAAAATGAAAAGTAAATGAAATACATTTTGACATTTTATTTTTTATTTGATGATGTTGAATTATACATATAAATCAAATATATATATATATATTTTTTTTTTTCTTTAACTATATAGCTAAATAATAAAAACACAATCTCTTTTAACTACTGTCCTTATTGGGTACTGGTACTCGTAACTCCTAGCTGATAATTGTATTATCTAATGGGTGAACATGGTTGTACCGAAGCAGCAGGTTTCAATATTAAAGGGTTAAATGGAAACTCTCTTTTTCACTGATTTTGATTGACCTTCAACTGCTGAGTCTGCAGGCTGTAGCCTGCCTGCTGCTTTTAAAGTATATTATATAGCTGTGATTGGCCAATAGCACAGGCTTATCACACTGGAGCACACATACATACAAACAGAAATTGGTCTGATAGTGGGTGGCAGGTTAGACTTCTGAAAGACGTGTGAATCTGAGCAGGGAAAGGAGAATACTGAAGGAACTGAAATAATGTATACACATCAGCATGTGCATCACATAATAAAATTCATACACAACAAAATTCATACTCGTTTTACAATGAAGAAAATACAATGACTGTTATCAAAACAAGTACGGTAACTAATACTAACAGTGTCACATGAAATCTACATCTCCACTTGGAAGCTGCCATTTTAAGTCAGACATACACTGTGCAATTTTGATGTGACTATCAGGCAATTAGTTATGTTTTTGTCTTTACAACATTATCACCTCATAATCTGTTGTTTAAAAATCAAACATGTTTCAAATCCTGTGTATTTACCTATAATTTCTACTTCACTGTACCACACTACATATGTGCAACATGGAGAAGAAACAACAAAAAACAAAAAAAAGGAGCAACATTATATCATATCACATTATGTACATTGCAATGGATTTGGCAGATATTTTTATCCAAGGAAATTTCGGCAACAGACATCAGCTGGGTCATGTATGGATGTACAGTGTGAGCAGTCCAATCACATGCAGTCATAGGATCGTACAGGGTGTGAACACAAGTCTTAGGCTTCGAAATGAACAACCTCTGTGATTAACCTGTACAGTATGAGCAGCAAATGAACACTGGATGTCAATAGATATTATTCATAATCAAGTTTTACCAGGGCCTTCACTTTGAACCAATGTCTCTGTCCTTGGTGTGAAACTCCAACGTTCACCTCCTGGGCTATTTCAAAACCTACCTGCAGTTAGGTACGGGAAGGGGCAATGTGATTTGGGTGGCATTCATTAGACTGCTGCCCCGCGATCCAGTAACGGATAAGTGGATGAAAATAGATAGATGGGTGAAGTTCTACCAGAACTATCAATGAAATCTACTGTTAGATCATTTTCTACTTATAGTTTACCCAGCTATATCCATTCATCCATCCATTGTCGCTTGCTTATCGATTATCCGGGTTATTAGGTCACTAATGCCGATCAAATCACATTGGATCTCACCAAATCTTTCGTGTGGGTAGTGAACCCACTAGAAACAATCCTAATCTGGTTTCGAACCTGCCCAGCAGGTGAAAACTGGAGTTTCTCTCCAATGACAGAGACATTGCCTCTTGGCCAAAGCAAATTATTCTTTTACTGCTCGTTCGTTGCCGGGTCGCAGGGGCAGCTCGCACCACCCAAATCACATTGCATCATATTGTGAGCCTTCTTGTGGGTGGTGAGCCCACAAGAAATTATGTGGGTCGGTTTGATGTAGTGCTCAGTGGCAACCAGTCAGCTAGAGGTTCAGAACCTGAAACCCTGTTGACCTGAGTCCGCTTCCTTAACCACCAGGCCACCACTGCCCTGCAAAGGCCTAACAACCATTCATTTCCATCTTCTTATCCAGTACAAGGTCAGAGGGGTAGCCCGTGCCACCCAAATCACACTGCACCATATGTGGGTGGGGACGGTGCTAAACTGAAATTACTACAGTGATAACCTGGCAGCTGGTGGATTGAAACCTAAACTGGCCTAACTAAATAGGTTATTGCTAGCCTGCGGCACACAGAGTCCTCTGGTGCTATCCTGTATTTCTATCTCTTTCCCCCTCCTAATTTTTCAATGTCTCCTTATTCTTCTTTCAAACATGGCAACAGACTTAACACCTGACCTGGGACTTCACGTCCCCGGAGTCTCTGTCTGTCCTATAGACTCCCATTGGCGTGGGCTGGACTCAGGACTGCATCCAAGTCCCCAAGGACCCTGCTTGCCGAGATCTGGACCCAGGACATGATGGATTTACCTCAGCGAAGGAAGGACCTTATAAATCTAAAAAACTTAAAACAATGGGAGGACTTTGTATATTATTCTGTCACTGTTAAGTTCGCCCGCCTGCCCATCCTGGGTGAGGATCCCCTCCACTGTCGATCACCCTAAGGTTTTTTCTTTTTTCCCTGTCTGGGTTTTTTGGGAGTCGTTCCTTAGCCAGTGTGAGGGTCTATAAGGGCAGGGGGTTTATTCTCCCTTATTGAAAATTGTTGCTCCAATGTTTGTTTTTTGCAGTGCCTTGAGATGACGGCTGTTGTGATTTGGCACTTTAAATAAATAGAAGTTTAAGTTAAATATAAAATATACATGTTTTATATCATACTCTGTCATGCAGGTCATGGTAACTGCATGGTAACTGCATAATTAACACACATATGCAGTAAGGTACAGTGAGTTGGAAATCATAGGTAAATCCACAAGGGTTTAGTTAGGCAAAACTGAATGTCCAGTTGCTCAACTAAACCCTTAAACCATAACAAGTACATTTATGTATGTTTTTTTTTTTTTAATCCAAGTTCAATACAAAGTTTAACTTAAAAATAAAACACAGTACGGTGGAATATAATAAAGAGATTGTCAACAAATAAATTGACAACATGTTCTTAAAGTGGACGGGTTATTGGCTTTCACTCTCAGTGCCATGCAGCCCACATGCAAATTGGCCATAAGGGGAACGGGCCACCTTTGAGTAACATGCCTTTATCGAGCCCACTGTGCACCCATGTAGCTCAGGCACATGTGGAGCAACATGGCCAACGAGCTGGGAGGATATCCAAGTTAATGAAGTAGTGATCTCACCGTAGGAGGTTAAAAAAAAAAAAAGGAAAATACCACATGAAGACTTTGCTTACAAGTTTGTAATTATGCATAATATATAAGGCACAATGAAACAACAAAATGTTCTGGAGATGTTTGATTCACCAGAACAAAAAATTCTCTGTTACAAGCCAGGCAAAAGAGATCGATCTCCTTCCACTTATCTAAATATGAGCACACACACAAACACACACACTCTCTGTTTTTCACCACAGGATCTCCATCTGTACTCAAACCCTCTCCTTGCTGACATGTGGCCTGTCCATTATGGCTCTATTAAAAGCCTTAAGTGTGTCAATGGGTGTCACGCTGTTCCACAGCAAATCTGTGTCTCTACTTCTGGCTCTCAGATTAACTACATCAAGCACACATACACACTTCCTTTTGAACCACTCTTCCTTTGATATCAGCACTCACACACGGGTTGATGGGCTACGTTTTCAAAAGGAGTCTCTTTATCCCGCAGTGCATGAAACCAACGGTAAGCTTGAAGGACGATTTTAAATTGCTTTAAATTCAAGGATTCTGCTAAATATCCGTCAAAACTAGAATATTGCAATAAGAATACAAAGATTCCATTGTTCAAATCCATTGCATCCAATTTAATCAGTCCAGTTGTATTTTGATCAAATTATCCCCAAAATTAATCGTTTCATTCTAGCCCTCCAGAAAAAACCTAGATATTGTGAAAATGTATTAAATAACAATAGGTAAGAGGGTCAGTTTGCAGGGACAGCAGTCAGCACAACTGCCACCCAAACACACTGCACCACACTGTGAGCCAATGCTGTGGGTAGTGAGCCCACTGGAGGTCATGTCAGTCGGGGTGGTGCCACGCCAAGAGTACCTCAGTGGGAAGCTGGCATCTGGTGAAATCCAACCTGGAGCATAGCCGGTCCATGTCCGCTTTCTCTACCTCTAGGCCACCACTGCCACCCAACATTTTATATTATTCTTATATTATAAGTGGGCAGAATGACCATGCAAAGTATAGTCATTTTATGAACAAAAGAACTTAATCTACATCCCTAATCACTGCTACATGAACATCAGTACCTTTCACATCATCTTAATATTTCTTTTATTCTTTTATTTATTTATTTTTCTTAATGTTTATTTTATTCTTAATCTTTCTTAATATAAAATATGTACTGCTCTCATGCCCCCTAGAAGGAACCACATTTAACATTGGACAGGGAGATGGGGCGACCCACAGACACTGTCTGATTCAGTTTCATCTCCACGGAATTTGCATCACCCTCCCATTACTACATGGATTCCTATAAGTCCTTGGTAGAGATCCTCATGACCTCCTCATCATCATCCAGCAGTTTTTCTTTTGTTGAATACGTGGCAATCTGGTTTAGCCGCTCCATATGGCTGAATTTGTTCAGTCAAAGTCATTGCAAAGCTCCTTAACATAAGTGCTATTATCATATTTTAATCATTTTCATTTTCATCTCCTCCTCTCAAGTGGGTTAGACTTTCTCTTCCTTAAACTAGCATCAGGGCTTTCCCTCTTGGGATGTTTATCAATATCTAACTGTAGGTATCTAACTGTAGGTCATTTAGTGGGAGGTTGAACTTTGCAGAAACTAAATTCCCTAATAGAAAGTGTGTGTGTCATCCTAACTGTATTTCACTAGAGATATATAGTCCAATACTATATTTTCATGTTGATACATTTTTTTTATCTTCTCCAGCACGTTGTGGGGTTACATTGGGGATCCTAGAATCACAGTCTGGGATCAAACTCCCCTGATTTGTACCCCAATCTGTCCAAAAACATAAGAACCTAAACTGGATGCTCCATTTAGAACAGATATCTTTCTTTTTTTGCAGACGCACTGTGGATTTCTGAGAGCACAAGTCCTTGTGGTCAGAGAATAATTTTGTTTGTACGGCAAATTTAAATTCTCATTCAAAGATGACACAAGATTTTCCACAATTTTCAATCGGTTTTAAATTTAAATGTAAAGTGTGACCATGGCTGCACCTGAGGACCAGAACCCTCTTTCATCTCACACCTAAACATTCACTTAAAAATGTTCCCTCTGCCCATTTGTGTTCTTAGTCAAAGAACACAGAAGAATCAAAACATCTGACACATCCATCCAAAGATGGAAAAAGACCTACAGCGGTATAACTTTCTCCCAGAATTTCATTTTTTCTGCCTCTGTGTCGATCATCATCAGCCTGTTCTGGCCCCATTCTGTTGCCCCCTGAGGGGCAGCAGTGAGGTGGTAATGGACAGTGGACTGGAACCTGTCACTTGGTGCTCCTTCACCCTCGGGGAGTCAGGGTGGGAGAGTAATAGCGGTAGCTGCCACATGTAGCAGTCATTTTTAATCAAGAGCACGGTTGTCAACTCTGTCTAGTCCGATCTTAGTCATATCCCAAGACACTCGATATTGCAAAAGATTCTATACTACAGCTCCTTTCACCTCTTGCACTGGCATCTTGGCCAGGTTCACCACAGATCCCTGAAATAAAACAAATGCATATGAGCAGTGGAGCAGCCCATCGTTATTGTTGCTACTAACAGTGTTATCTTTAGTGGCCAATGAATAAAATGCTTTGATTTGGTTGAGTAATGATTTAAAACTCCAGGGAAAAACATCTCTCCAAAGGTTATAACTGCGGCACCCAACTAGGCTAAGACATTAGTAACATCATTAGCTGTATTTCACATTTAGGCATTTCGCAGATACCTTTGTCCAAAGCAACTCAGAAAGGATATTCAAAGCATGTTGTTTCCCTCCCTCAAGGCAGGCATGCTTACGATTATATTATGGAACCACCAAATGAGAACATCAGAAACGTCTACATTTAGGCTACAGAGCAATAATGATGGCAATGAATTGACATAGTAAGAATGTATGCATTCAGAAGCCTCCTTTCACATATAGGTTTGCATGACATAGCATGTATCCACTGCTTGCCAACCAGTTTCTATGGAAACTAGCTGGTGAGTTTTAACTTAATGAGTCAGAATTAAAGAACAAGACTTTCTTCATCCATATAAAGGACATGATGCCACAAAACACTGTAGGTCAGTGGAATCATTAACTAAATGCATTTTAAAATCAGTAAAAGTCTATTTTGTGCCCATTCTTTCCGTTTTTTAATGCCGAATGCTATGTAGTCATTTAGGTTTCTGGGTTTTTTTGTTTTTTTTCTGTTCAACATTAATCTTCTGAAGGAAGTTACTCTCTGTATGTAGTCAAATCATGAAATATTCCAGTTGTAACAGACATGGCAGGAGAGCAGAAGATATTTTTTGTGCTTGTCTAATGCACTGCAGCGTTTCCTGTTTTAAACCCTGGAATAATTATGTTGAATTTGACCAATAAAGTGATTTGTCTTTTCTGATGTCCACTTATGGAAGTAGACAGCAGAAACCCATGCAGGTTTCTCCCATCTACCAACTGGAAGTAGGCCCCCCATGTGGACACTGAAAGGTTGTTAAGCTTTATGGCACTAAATTGCATTCCATTTATTTGGGCCATACTATAATTTTAGAAACTTATAAATTGCTTTTAGTTTTTTACAGTCTGAAGTTGTTAGCACTGTCTAAAGATACACATATATAGTAAAGGTGTACATTCAATTCAAGAGTGAAAATAAAGAGGAGAAAAATTTATTGTACTAGAAGTAATGCCGGTGAAACCCATAAAAATGAAGACATGTACATGTGTTCACATTTACATCAATATTTGAATGTGCTAGTAGCATTACATTTCCTAATGTGGAAATGAAGGTCAACGCAATAGATGAATTTCTGGAAGTTTGTGGAAAATATTATGATCAATGCAAACAATGTCTTGTACAATATCTGCATGAGCAGTGCAAACTCCCACTACAATCACTAATTCAACAGGGTTGCTGAAAGAATGAATGTAAAAACAGAAGTCATCAAAAGAGGCAAATCTGTCTCAGAAGCCAAAGGTTCCCAACCCCTGCTTTATATCATGCCAACAACAATCAATTTTGTGTCAGGAAGAAAGAAATAAGCGGCAGAAAAAATGAAGAAATCCAAACAAATTTGGAAACAGTGATGGCTCAATCATAGAGCAGTCCTTGATGGTTCTCTGATGTGACTACATAATCGGAACAGGCTCATGCCTAGGAGCAGGACCTGTTTGTTTTTTGTTTTCCCCAGAAGGAGACATGTATCAACGTGGATGAGCTTTTGAAACTGAATCATTATCAATCTAATATGAAACATATAGATAATTCCTTAATCTCCCGCAAGACGGAATCATTGTTGGGGTGGTTTGTGCCTTCTAGTGGGCTAACCATCCACAGGAGGAGAGCATGAGGGGCTTGTGCAGTGTGATTTGAGTGGCAGTTGTGGAGACTGCTGCCCTCGTGCCATGGTAATGGATAACTGGACAAAAATGGATGAATGAAAGTATAAAAAGCTTAAGCACTGATTTAATGGATAAATAATATAAAAAAATACAATGTTAAATAATTTTTTGTCACACCATGTGAATGGAGCTCAAGTGTCAAAATAAAATTTAAATAAAAAAAAAAAAAAACATTTATATCACTTTTACTATTTCAGTTGCTGTTTTATTTTAGTGGTGCAGGTCAACTCATCATCGTCTGACATGAGAAGGAGAAGGCAGCAGAAGCCAGTTGAGAATACTCTGCTACAGCATTCACAGACGGTGGGATAAAAAGCCTGAGTGACCATTGCTCAGAATGAGAATAAAAAGAATAAGGTGTGAGGCAGTGACATGTGAAATAGAGGGCACAGATCCCACCACCCCCTCTCAACTGCATTGCAGATGTAAGTCCACTGCACCAAAGTGCTCACACAACAGAGGAGAGCACAGTGTTTGTGTTTAAGCGGATTTCTTTCCTCTAAACTCTCCACTTTTTAATCTCTGAAAACACTATGCAGGTGGAGAGTTTCATGACGCTACACTGAATATTAGAGGAACCATGTCTAATCCAGTAGCTCTTTTGTCTGACAGTGCAAACAGGGACAGGTCATTTTGAACCACTGCACTGTCCAAGTTCATGGTAGCAATAAAAAAAAAAAAAAAAATTGGCCTCCCACAACTGAAGAAGGATCTCAGAATGTTGGTTTTTATTCAGGTTCAGATGAAATTTTAATTATCCAATGGAATGGAACTAAAATGTTGCCTCTGAGTAGAATTAGATAATGATAGACAGGAAATTGATGTAAAACAAACATTTTCCCCTTGTTACTGTGGAAAATGAATCATTGAATACAGGAAAAATGGCCTTTTACAATAAAAAAAACACCCTTTACTTTGCGGCGACTTAAAAAAAAAGACACATTTGCATGAATAATTAACAATATGCATGCTGCATGGGTGATTAACAATATATTTGTTAGATGTATTTTTTGAAATGATTTTATTTGAAGTACGTGCACACAGTTTGGTGATTGGTTTAATGCAGAGGTCGAAGAAGAAGTCATTTTTACTTCTTGTAAAGACATGCACTTTTGACTGAATAGACTCAAAGTCATTTGCAGGGATGCAACATAAAAGAGTTGGAGAACCAAGTTCTTGGAGAACCAACAACACTGTGGGTGCCAATGTGAATTAATGTGTGTATGTTTTTGATGACATAATTCACTCAGATATTTAAACTCTCAGTAACATTAATTTAGATTTTTGTCTGTGTCCCAGCTTCTGATTTTGTGTCTCTCTTTTTAGCCGAGCAGCGGCATCACAAATACCAAGTAAACGATTTTGACAGGTTCATCTTTACCACAAATTTTGT
>JAFBJS010000830.1:0-14081 GCA_016785265.1 Paraplagusia blochii
TCAGGAACATAGATTAAATAACTCTTAATCTTTTTATTTTACATATATTATACGAAGTCTGAACGGTATTGTAGCTTAACGGAGCAATGTTATTGGTAGTAGCAATAAAAAGCAAATATCTTTTTATATAATGTATTTTTATAGTAACATGAAGTTGGCAGGACCCTTCCTTTGCATACATGGGATTCAGGGCCCACTTGCACAAAACATCTTAAGTCCTTTCTTGTCCTTAAATTTAAGTATTTCCTTATCTCTTTTTTCATAAAAGATGATATATATTAATGTTATTGACATTATTTGCTTTAAAACGTTATAAGAAAATTGCTTTATTTCTGTGATTATAATACATAATCAGATTATTGTGATATCTGTAAAAATTAAGGTAATTAAACTACAATATTGAAACAATTTAAACACATAGGCAAGTATAGGATAAGATTATCCTTAACTTCAGATTTTTTGTGCAAGTGCGGCCTGCTGACTTAATTTTGGTGCTCAATTTTATTTCTTTTTATTTAATACTCATTTGCCAAGTTTTGCAATGTCCTGATTATTTTTTATTTTATTATGGTGCTCTGAATTGTTATATTGTAGTGCTCTAAATATTTTAATTTTCTTATTGAACAACAGTAGCAAAATATTCTTGAAATAGAATAAAATGCATGTTAACTATGAACAATTGTGGTGTTTTGTGTCATTTTTACAGTGTTGAACTTACTGAGATTGGACACATTTGGGCTAGTTGATTTTCTGATGGGCTAGTAACTTTGTAAGGTAACTAGTCCGGCTGGCTGGCAAGAAAAAATATGAATTTCTAGGCCTGATATAGTATATTCAGGTTTTATTTCTGTTTCAAGCAAAATGACAACATTTTTTTTCATTCCTTAAATCAGTTCAAAGCATTGGCTAAACAATCAAAAACACTGCTGTAACATTAAGTTATAATAACATATTTTTACCAGAAATTTTTGATATAGGAATGTATCATAGGACGGTAGTGGTGCCGTAGTGGTGGATTTTGCTCTGCAGGGCTAAAGGTTCTAATCAACCAGCTGCAAGGTTGCCAATGTTGTGCTCTGATCATAGCACCATCCCTGCCTCAAAACCTCCAGTGGTATTTCAATTGTGGTCGTTCAAGTAGTTTAAACTCAGTAATGTGTCAGTAATTGTATATTTTGGAACCAAAACTTTTTACAAATTCCAACACACAGCTTCAGCTGATTTTAAGTGTCTTCTTTACTTCTCCCACATCCTCACTTCCTCTTTTTCATTTTCCCCTGGTTACAGAGTGAGTAAAAAGGAGGCCGTACATGTGTGTGTGTGTACAGCAGTTTAATAAAAACAGCTGTCAGGGAGCACCAGTCAAAACTAAAATAACAATGAAGCCAAGACTTCCTCATTGACATTCAGAGCAGATCTGCTGCAGCCTGGTGACGACAGAAGCCCAGCACAAACCTGAACATGGAAGAAAATACCCAGGCTCAGTAAAGCTGATCTTGTCGGAGGTCATGGCCGTGCTCTGACCACATACTGCAGCTGTGATTACAGTTTTTTAATATTGAACAGATACAAATTTTCCTACATATGGAAGTTTCACTATAATCTTTTCAGTCGCCTTTTTTTATTTTATTTTCTTACTGATGTGTAACTTGGTGTTGGTGATTTTGTTAATATCATGTATTAAATCTAAAGCAAAAAGAAACAATGTTCAACAATCTAAATTATTATTGTGCCAATCGAGAAATGTCAATCCAGCAGGACACACTACAGTGAGCACTGCATCCAAACCACAAAACAAACAACTAGTTACACTTTCAACACGTTTTGAGGGGTGAGAAAGAAAGAATGTATGCTAAATATATGCTAAACATTCTATATATGTTTGTTTAGACTCTGCTTCAGTTTATTACCCCAATGCTGCTAAATTGTTGTTGATAGATATGTCCCATAATATAGGTGGACGGATATAATTGGCCCAAAATAAGCAAATTGATTAATATTAGACAAAGTGGTATTAGTTTCCCACAAATATTGAAAGCCCAGGTTTTGGCAAATATGCTGGACACCCTTATTGGTTCTTGTAACTTTGACCAGTACCTGATAAATTATCTCATCAAACCACACCTGAAGGCCCAACAACAATGCTTGATGCTACACTTAATGCCTGTGGTCTGGAATTTCTTGCAGATAACAACACTGTAATTTGTTATGACTGCAAAAAGCTTGTCATGAGAGGACGGGTGGCAAGATTTTAATACTTTCTCACAACTGGTTTCTATGCAGCAAAGTAATATAAAGTTAAATATGATAAAGAAATCACTTGGATATATTCATTTCAGTTAATATCAGTATCAGAAATAAGGTGTTTGGACACTATTGGTTATACACACATTAAACCCTATCCTATCTGTCTGTGTGTGGGTTTGGCTTATCCAAAGGGGTTCACAGGATCTACCTTGAGATTCTAACCTGTGAAACAGCACCAGGTAGCACTTGGTACTGTCACACTGATGAAATTAATAGTATCGACCAGTTGAATGGATAAAACAGCATAACAGCCTTAGTCCATTTGTCTTTCAATCATATTACAGGTGGATGTCCTTTACTCACTGTGTGAGTCATCACACAGTGACCAGCAACAACCATCACTGTTCTGGCCCCATGGGGTGCACAAAACAACCAGAGCCACCAAATAATCAGCAGGAAACTCAGCAGGTAAATGATGGAAAAGTGCACCAAAAAAAACATCAGCACATTTGAAAGCCAGAAAATGTGCTTTAATAAACATCATCTTCAATCTTCACAACAGGTAAATGCTTTGTGGTGTTGTGCGCTGCCAGCAAACATTTTAATATTAATTAGTTAAAAGCAGAATGAAAAGACCTGGCACCTCAGCCTCCCACTTAATTGAAATTATAAATCAATAGTCCACATGATTATTACAGAGAGCGACAGAACATGATGAAGCAACCCCTTTTCTTAAGGTTCCATTTCCTGGAACAACAAGAGACTACAATTAGACAGATGTCAGTGACTGATAAGTCATCAATAATCTATAGACATGTTGGGAATCTGACCATGTGACCATCTGCTTTGGTAGAAGTCCTGTATCCTGCGCACATTAACTGTCATTTCTTCTGTATAGTCTACCTTCACTCACTGCTGTCGGTGCTTATTTAAGCCACACTTTCTCAAAATCAAGATTAATGACAAAAAGATTAAGTAAGAGTTGCTGAGCTGCTAAAAATTCTAAACATAAGGTCTAATTCAGATGATAAAAACTTTCCGTGTTGGTGCTACTGGATCTGAGTGCAGCTTTTGATACAGTAGATCAATGGTTCTCAACTAGTCTCACTCTGGGACCCACATTTTCCTTTGGTCATTAAGTCTCAACCCACTCGCATAGAATTCAAACCTTGCAAAATAAATCTTCTTAATTAAAAAAAAACCCTTTGAAAAATCACTTATTTTAACGTACCCATTTTATAAAGCAGACTGTGCCTTTCAAGAGATTTTCTAACTTAAAGATGGGTCACAGACTCACCAGTTGAGAACCACTGCATTAGATTATCACATCCTAATACATAGACTGATCGGACTCTGATAGTGTATTAGAATGATTATTAATTATACAAAATAAACGGTGGGATCCCGCAAGGGGCAATTTTAGGTCCAACTCTTTTCAGTCTATATAGTCTATCTTTTCCCTTTGGGCGACATAAACAGCAGGCATGGTGTAAACTTTTATAGCCACGCTGACAATACTCAGCTATATTGCTGTGTCCCCTGAGGAAAAAAGTCCATTAGATAAAGTAAACAACTGTATCTTAGATATAAAAACATGAACGGCAGAAAATTTCCTTCAGCTCAATTAGGACAAAACTGAAGTCTTCATCATTGGCCATGAGACACATAGAGATAAACATTTAGTAAAATTACACCTGAACTTGTTAAGAATTTCTCCCAGTGTTCTCCTCCTGTGGTTGTAAACATGAATCGAATTGTATATGTGTACTGCTGTAAACAAAATTATATATATTACATATAAATAATATTCTACGTGTATGTTTATATTGCGTATATTGTGCATATTGTAATGTATTTTTTGCGTGCCTGTCCGTCCTGTGTGAGGATCCCCTCCTCTGTCTTTTATCATAAGGTTTCTCCACCTTTTTTCCCCTTGCTAACTCAGTTATTTCCTGGAAGTTGTTCTTCAGCCGATGCAAGTGTCTATAAGGACAGGGGGTTACAAGTTCCACAAAAAATCATTGGAAAGCACATTGAGTCTTCCCTGTGCATAAAATGTGCTCCATAAATAAAAACTACATTGAAAATTGAGATAAAGTTACTTCCCCTTAAATTTAAAACCCTTAATGTCCATTCATTCATTTTCATCAGGTTTTCTGTTCCCAGCTCGAGAGGGAAAAAAGTCTCCATGAACACAACTCAAATCTAACCTTGTGAATCATCCTTTATTATACATATTCATTCCATTTTAAAATTAAACTAATCCACCAAAAATTGCAATATCCTGAAGTGAGATAGTTAGTATGTTATTTATGCATCTATGTCCCCTTTATGAACTTCCTACACCCTGATGTAAACCCTCTCTAGACTTTTTCACCATTTCCCACATAACAGCAGAGTTGGTGAATTAAAATATATGACAGACAAATTATGTACATAAATTATATAGACAACAATGAAAAACAGACAATGTTTCTTATAAGTCACCTGCATTCTCTGAGTCGCATTAACCAGAACCAGCAAAACCGAATGATGCATAAGTTCTGCTTCACTGTCTGTTCCATATTTTGTATTTAGTCTTAACACTGCTCTTTACCCCAGTAGGGTTAGACTTGTATTGACATTTGATACAGTCTTTACAGATTGAGGCTGAACAGCTTTGTAATCAATGTTGATAAATAACCTTTCCATAAATACTTTCTTTTTTACTCTATTTGCTGCCAAGCATATTTCTTGTCTTTCTGCAGTTGTAACAGTGTCTATCCAGGCCAATGGTGGTTTAGGAACCAGACTTTGGTCAAAAGGGTTTAAGGTTTGAGTCCATCAGCTGCAATGTTACCATTGAAGTGCACTAAGCATGGCACCATATCCCCACGCTGCTAGCTGGTTAACTGAGCTGCACTCAATTGAGGGAGTCTTTCTGTGAATGCAGGCTTGAGTACTACACAGATGTTACTCAAGTTTACAAAAGCTATTGTTATTAGTTGTTGCGAAACAGAAAAATCAAGAGTTAGATTCTCTGGCTCAAGGTTTTGTAAGCATGCTTCATGTAACAGAACCTTGAACTTTTACAGCTCTAGTATGAAAAATATATTCTTCAGTGTATTCTATAAATAATCAAAATAGGCTCTCCTTATTTTAGACTTTTAAATTTTCATTAACATCACATATCATGCATCACTGAGTTGTTTTTCAGCATAACCATGCAATTGGTGGCCTAATGGTTAAGAAGCGGACCTGGGTCTGCAAGGCCCCCGGTTCGAATCACTCTACCGCAAGTTACCACCGAGCATGGCACCGTCCCCACTCACAGCTCCCCGGGCGCTCAAAGCTGCCCACTGTTCACTTTGGTGATGGGTTAAATACAGAGGTCATATTTCGTTGTGTAATTCACAATGTCACAATGACAAGGAGTTTGCTTTCCTCTAACCTTAAAATTTTTCTCTAACTCCATTGTCTCCATCTGTCACAACACAGCCAAAGTAATCGAGAATCGTTCTAACATCCTGCCACAGGGTCAAATCTAGAGTTTCCTTCATTTTCTAAAACACTTGTTTTATTTTTAACTCTCTTGTGTTTTTCTTTCCTCTTTGCCAAAAGACCCAAACAAACCCTGAGTCTCAACTGCAGCTCCACCACCTTTACCACAACCCCATCGTCTCACTTTTCTGATTAAAACCTGGACAGACTCACACTCATCCACTTTAGGGATTTGACTGGGAAATGTTTTTCTTTTTCTTGTACTTTTAAAACTTTTGGCCAATCTGCAGCAGATGAAAAAATGTCAAAATTCTCACACCACAGGACAGGACGTAATTTTTTATTTCTTCTTCCGACCTTGAAACAGAAAGATAACGCTGCCAAAAAATTTAAAGAGGCATCAGTGGAAAATGTGCTGAGTGTAGCAAACGTTAACAGGGACTCATTCTTATAACTGGAAGGTGTCCAGTACTCGAGCCATAGGCCAAATCAGCTGCAGGAGCAGTTAGGTGTTAAGTGCTCCTCCTGGGGCTGAAGGGCGTCAATGAGAAGTTGAAGGAGCTCCAGGGAGAACGCACTTTATTTAATCAGTTTCACAGCCGTGCCATCTCGTCCGTCCATTCCTCACAGTACCAACAGACACAGTAGTGTTCAGGAAAAAGCTAACAGGCTCCAGACACGGTTTAGTGCATTTAAGATGGTGAAAATGACGATTGTCCAATCTTAACTTTTGCTGATATTCAATAGTGTCAATATTGTGCAAACACTTAATTTCCAAAACTGATTTAAAACAATACCAATATATATGCAGATGATTACCACAGAATTATTGTTATGCCCTGCTAAAAGCATTTAAAGGAAAACGTTAACAGCCCTCTTAAAAGTGCAACTAAGCACATCAGCATTGTCATCATAATGTATTCCACTTATCGTTGATGACATGAAAGATGGCACCAAAAAACGGTATGCGGTTGGTGACTTCAGCATCTTCAGAGGGAGAAAATGACCTCCAGGACAATGCACACCCATGATTTTTGTCTGATTGTTTGCTCTATGTGCCATAATGTATCAGACATCCAGGGTAAAACAAAAAAAGACAATACAGGTTTATGAAAAAAAAAAAGTTTGATGACTCAGCATTTTCTTTGATCATTTACTTGTCATGGAGTCATGGAGACTCCATGACAAGTACCTTTACCTTTGCTTGTCATGGAGTCATGGAGACTGCTGCGACCAGGTAAGGGATAAGCAGATGAAAATGACTGAATGAACGAATACATCTGTTATGCTTTAATAAAGACCTAGTACTATATTGTTTCTTTTTGCTAACTTAAACTTGAACTTACAGACATAAATTATTCAACAGAAATAAGAAATTAAAGAAAAACAGGTCTAAATTACTGACCAAGGTGGATGCATCTCAAGCCTACAGCTGTCCTCAGACTTATTCATCCCCGGAGGGAAATTGGGTTGTTACAGCAGTCCGAACATTAGGGATAATAAAATAAAAGTAAAATAAAATAACAGAAAATAAGTACCAAGCATTCAAACAGTATACGTTGGCTATATGCATCTCAAGCCTACAGCTGTCCTCAGACAAGGGTGGTTGCAGCTTGAAGACATCACTCATTTTTCCTTTAGGTTTTTTTTCTGCCTTTGAGCAAAATCACAGCCAATTTCAGGCTCCACACAACAGGAACTATGTCTCAGTCCTGTCACATCCACTAACTGACACAGCATATCGCACAGCAGATGATGAGGTTTAAAAGAGGGAGTCAGGCTTCAAGAGAAGACAGGGAGCAGGTCCAAGGAGAACCCCCAGGGGGAAGAAAACAAGGAAATACAGCTGCAGGTCACTGTCCCTCCTTATCTCATTAAATCTCTCATTAAATTCAACTACACAGCTCAGACAGAGAGAACCTCTGTAAAACACAGAGGTTTGGAGCACAGCAGCTTACTGCTCTGAACTAAACAGCCAGTTTGGTTCTTCATTGTCTTCACAGTTTGCTTGGTTTATGGACCACAAAGAAACAAATCAATCATATAAATATCCCTGGTTGCAAGTAGGCTCTGACAAAAGGAAACTGTTTGCTGATTTACTGCTAATGAAGCCACTCATGATGATATGGTTCGCATCTGATCCTCGGCCTTTGCGTCATTTCACGGTCCAAGCCCTGCTTCCACTGAGTGAATAAAAGCACAAATCCACAAGTCTACAGTGGTGTGAAAGACTGTAGAGAAAATCTCGAGGAGAGTCATCAACAAACTCCACAGGTCCATAAATTTCCTGACAGACCCTTGAGTGTGGTCTGTGCTGCCTCACTGTCTAGGGCCTCATGTAAAAAGACTTACGTAGATTTTATCATAAAAAAGTGTGCATGCACAAAGAAGGAAACACTGACAGTTTCAATGTATCAATGTGTGCAGCTCCAGGTTTCAGTCAATCAACGTGTCATTAAGTGCACATTTAACCATACCATATATTTGACCATACTACACACCCACATACACACAGTGGGACCTTACTATATTTGCATATGTATGCCACCACATACATATGCAAATATATTCAAAACGAATCTGGTAAGGTGAAAAAATGATTGTTTTGAAGCTGAACTATAGAGCTTTCAGTCAGAGGGGTGGATGAGGAGGGTGAGATTGTTATTTGGTCACATGTCCAAGAGGTATAAATGTGAAAAAAGAAAATAGTGTCTGTGTTTGTGCATCTGAGAAAGGCTGTACACGTTGTTGTTTGGGACAGCACACATGCAAAGAAATAAAAAATAAATGACCATGAAGCGTTGGGTATTTGCTCCTCTTACTGTGTCACAGAGAATGACTGAGATTGAACCAGCGAGCCACAGTGTTGGTGAGCTGCGTTTGGGCAGCGTTCCACAAATATGTCTTGTGATGGTTGTGTGTGTTCAGCAAATAACTCTCGTAAATTCAAGGAACTCGGTTCTCGCTGATGAGAAAGAGGTAAGTATTTATCCCTTATATTATAGTAATGGGCATTATCACCCTTTTGGGGTTTTGTGTTGACCACAGCACAGGTTATCCTTTTTTTTTCTTCATATATCTAATCTAGTGTCATGTAGTGGAATGTCAGTGAAGAGCTGCAGGTCATTTTAGCCCAAACACTTTAATGTGGGTTAATAGCTGTAAAATTAGTGAGCTTATACCTCACTGCCTTAAAAATGTATTTTGTAGTTTTGCCAGAGAGGGTCCTTAGGAGTCAAAGTAGGGTAGGTGTTTATTGACAGGGAATTGGTCACTATTCTCATGCCATCTCTTTGACAAACACACCAAAAAGAAGAATGTTTTGTAGTTGAAATAACTTTGGGACTCTTTCAGACCAAATGTTAAAAAAATGTCACTATTCTATATAATAGTGTTTGTTTTTTAACACAGCCAAATATCAGACCAACGAATAATGCTAACATTGGAATTAGGGTTATAACATAGGAACCACTACATTTACATGGATGTGACTTGTGATGTATGTCTGATATCATCATGTTAAAAGCATCCACCCTTGCTGCTACAAAATGACTCCAATAAAACCAAGATAAAACAAACCCAGACAACTGACCAGGGGCCAGTCTGGTGAAAAAAAACACCAAGATCCAACTATAAGTGACTTACAAAACCAACGTTTCTGGGAGTTTGATAATGCTCTGAACTACAGCACCTACTGAGATAACCAATCACACACCTGCTTCCATATGCCCACATACTGTGTACTGCAAGACTACTATGATTGTTAAAAATATAACACAATAATGGCCTGGAGTAAATTTACAGCAACATATCAGTCATTCACATACACACACACACACACACACACACGCTCACACACACACACACAGATACACAATTCCCTCTTTAGTTACCAGCTGCTCAGGTGTCCTGTTACCTGCATACTTAAATGACATCCTTCTTTGAAGTAGTACACAAGAGAAAACAGTCCATCAGTCAATCAAACCTCTCCAGTGTAAAGACCTTTAGCTCAGACACATACACAACTTATGTAGTTGTACAGTCTCATAATACTCCAATTGGACACTTCATCATGATCAGCATCACCTACAGATGTTGGTCTGATGTATCAGTATTAGTGGTGCTGTCAAAGTCTTGATTAATGAATGAACTAGGAAAAAAGACATCTACAGAGAAAGAAACAATGTGTGACAACAGTCAACAAAGTTCACATGAAAATCCACCCAGGTTTAGAAATCCTGAGGTCAACTGGGTTCTATGGTCAGACCAAAATAACGGAGATCTTCTATTGGCATCTTCAGGTAGTAAGCTGTCAACTGAATTCTGATTATTAACCAAGTAACTACTATTTTTTATATTTACTACTAATACTATTCTAACACTAATTAAACTAATCATACTTATTGTTCAAAGAGTATTTTCTGCTCTTTTACTCACTGATTAAAAGTGGAGATTAACATTCTCTTTATTACTCTCTTCTACTTATATACTCAGGTTAATGGTTCAAATACAGTGTTGGTTTCTGCCTGCTGTCTGAAGACTAGTCTACACTGGCTCACAGTTCCATCTGATATATGTCTTCCTCACTATTTCAGTTATGTGTGGCCATCTCCATCACCAAACTGAAACTTCTGGACAAAATATATTTTTGTACATCTTCAATGTGGATATAAAAATCCACATTGACCACGTACCCAAAATCATCCAAGCTCCTACCTTCACAGCCTCTGCATGTGTGACCTTGTCAAAGACCTTGTCATTGACTTTCATGATCTGGTCTCCGATACGAAGTCCTTCCTTCTCAGCCAGACTCCCAGGTTCCACAAGGGACACATAGATCCCAACTCCATGCTCCGATCCCCCACGAATGCTGAAGCCCAGCCCCTCGTTGCTTTTGTGTCTTTTCATGGTGACCTGACGCATCACCCCAGGTGGCTCGGGGATGAAGTTCCTCCCAAGCAGCGGGACCAAAGGAGCAGCACCATCACTGCTGCTGCTAAGGGTGTCTGGAGAGCCCCGGAGTGCCACCTACCGTAAAAAATTACAAAGGTAAATGTGAGGTGAACAATAACGTCGCTGAGCATTAATGCAACCAAAAGTAAACGGCATGGTAAAATTTTACTATATATAGATTTAAGTTTTTTCCTTGATATCACAGATATGTACTTGTTTACATACTGTGGTTGTAAACAGTTTACATGAATTGTATCAGTAACAGCAATCCCTAGTTTAATGTGGGTGTAATGTTCTAGGACAACCAATAGGTGAAATGTATGAAGTGACAGCAACATATTTATTTTGTTATATGTGTTTATTTTACCTAGAAGAGAACCTAGAGAGATGGAGGTTTGCACTGGAGAGAAGAGGAATGAAGGTCAGTCGTATCAAAACCGAATACATGTGTGTGAATGAAAAGGAGAACAGTGGAGTGGTAAGGTTACAAGGAGCAGAGGTGGAGAAGGTGAGGAGTTCAGATACTTGGGCTCAGCTGTTCAGAGCAGTGGAGACTGTGGAAGAGAGGTGAAGAATAGAATGCAGACAGGATGGGACAACTGGAGAAAGGTCTCAGGAGTGATCTGTGATAGAAGGGTGTCAGCTAAGGTGAAGGGAAAGGTTTACAGGACAGTGGTGAGACCAGCCATGATGTATGGACTAGAGACACTAGGAATAGGTAGAAGACAAGAGGGAGAGCTGGAGCTGGCAGAGTTAAAGATGCTGAGATTCTCTTTGGGGGTGACAAGGATGGACAGGATCAGGAACAAGGTGATCAGGGGGACAACACAGACAGGAGGGTTTGGAGAAAAAGCTAGAGAAGCGAGACTGAGATGGTTTGGACATGTTCAGAGGAGGGACAGTGAATATATTGGGAGAAGAATGCTAGACATGGAGCTACCAGGTAAGAGACGAAGAGGAAGGCCAAAGAGGAGATTTATGGATGCAGTGAGGGAGGACATGGAGGTGGTTGTAGTTGGAGTTGGAGTTGAGGATGCGGTGGGATGAAAGGGTGAGATGGAAATTATTGACTTGCTGTGGCAACCCCTGAAAAATGGGATAAGCCGAAAGGAAAAGAAGAAGATGTGTGTATTTTACCCTTATAAGCCCTGCATAAGCTGTTAACAATCCAACAATTTAGTTTATTAGAAAAGGCGTGCACACGTAAAGCTGTACAAGCACAATAGGTATACTCTGAATAGCATGAAAATCAAACATTTAATTTTAATAACCACAATGAAAATACAGTAACTTAACGAGACTAACATGAAGGAGCAGCAAAGGGTATGCCCAGAAAATCTGTAAAATCTATCAAATACATATGGTTGCCATAAAAACCTACGATGCACTAAATCTGTGGAGCGTGAAAATGTAACGGATTCTAGAACTATCTGACTGTTGGAACTTAAGAAAAAAACGCCATCCTCAAACCTGGAAAGCTTGATTCTTAAAGTCTAAGTGCTCATTGGATTCAGTTAATTCTTGATTGAATAAAACCATGAATTATACATTTTTGTAAACTAAAAATAGAAAATGAGTTTATCACAACTAGTCCACTGCTCACAAACACTGACCTGGAACTCTGGAGTAGTGAAGTGGGTCGCTGGCAGGGTCGGACTGGCTGCGCGGGGCATTGGGAAGTCAGCCGCCGCCGGTTCAGCGCTGCCGTTAGTCGTGGCGACCAAATCCGATTTGAGGTAGAGCCCCTCGGAGGTATACTGCTCGAAGAGCAGCTGGTCAGATCGCGGTATGACGAGCCGCAGCATGGGCAGCAGCTGTCGTTTGCTGGGTGCGTCCAGAATGACGTGCAGCGTCTGCACCAGGTCGTAGACGTTGCGTTTGGAGTGGTAGACGTTGAGGCAGTGGATGAACTGCTCCCGCTCGTAGTCGCTCAGCAGCAGGTTGAGCGCGTTGTGCAATTTGCGCACGTTGGCCGACAGCGTCCGCGCGCTGGAAGAGGCCACGGAGTTTGCGGAGGAGCTGAGAGACACGCGCTCCAGGTCCGTGGTGCTGCTCATGGCTAAGACCGACAACCGGACAACACATACACGCTTACGTACACGCGCTCACGGGTGGTGCGGGTTAGAGAGCAGCGAGCGGCGCCGGCAGGAACTGGGAGCTCAGTCCGAAGATGGTCATCTCTGCGACGGCAGCATTAAGAGGAGACGCTCCCCTTTGCTGGCCCTGTGTGTTATAACTCATTAAACTTTACAGTAGAAAAAATGTTCTTCACCATCATGACCTCAGTTCAACATCCGTAGCTAAACGGGTATCGAGAAAAGTTCGTGCGTAAAAATGCGTCAAAATGAAGCACGGTCGTTCTCAGTTAATTACCAGACTCTAATGATTTAGGTCTGAGCGTGTAAGGAACCCCATGTTCGTGTGTTTGTGTCCGCTCCTATTTCCTGCAGGTCAGGTGGCCATCGCCGCCGCAGCTGCGTCTCTGGTGTCCGCGTCAGCGTCACCGCCTGCGCCGTTGCGGCCGATGGGGATAAACCACCTGCAACCCCGGGGGCAGTTGGTAAGAAAAATAAGAAATGTGCAAAATAATATTTTTAAAATGGAAAAAAAGTTATTTCTTTATTTGTAAATTCCAACCCCGCATCATCGGAGTTAAATTTCAGCTTACGGAGTTTTCGTTCAAGAAGATCGACACCAACTTCTCTGGAATTCTAGCAGATTCTGTTGTCAGAGGTGGTTCCGAAACAGGTGACGTTTCTTCTCGGTTGTAGTTTTTCCTCTGTTTTTATTCCCGCTCGGCTACAGTGTGATGGAGAAGGAGGAGACGCAGGAAGACATCAGCAGCTCCACGACCGACTCTCCTCTGCAGCTCATCTCTCCCCCACAGACGCTGAGAGGAAACTGAACAGCGACTCCAACTGTCCTCTGCCAGGAAGTGACGTAACTACGTACAGCCAATCGGTGAACAGGAGGACATCAATTCAAGACGTCATTAATTAAGATGATCTATATTTATATGCAGATGGGAACAGATAAAAAAGAAAAATGATTATAAAATCTGTACTTTGCGAGCTCTTGTTCTCATTGTCTCTGCAATAGTGGGTAATTAAAAAAAATATGATCAATCTGTTCATCTTAATTTTTGGAATCAAGTGAAATATAATTAACAACAACAACAACAACAACAACAACAACAACAACAACAGCAACTATATTTATTTATAGTGCCAAATCGTAGCAGCAGCTACCTCAGGGCACTTTACAAACAATACAACACAGAGATACAATACACACAGAACAGACAATGACCCCCTGTCCTTATAGACCCTCGCACCGGCTAAGGAACAACTCCCAAAAACCCGGGAGGCAGGACAAAAGGAAGAAACCTCAGGGTGATCGAC
>JAFBJS010000830.1:14595-79874 GCA_016785265.1 Paraplagusia blochii
GATTTAAGCCGCAGTAGATGACCATGCTGGTCAGCCTTAAATGATAAATACAATTGAGTGTCATCAGCATAACAATGAAAGTCAATTGAGTGCTTTCTGATGACATCACCCAGTGGGGGCATATAAAGGGTGAACAAGATTGGACCTAGCACTGACCCCTGTGGAACACCCAGGCTGACTTTGGTGCGGGGGGACTGACAATTGCCAATCTGGACAAATTGGTATCGGTCAGTTAAGTATGACCGAAACCAATCCAAGGCAGTGCCACTGATTCCAAGCACGCCCTCCAGTCGCCTCAGCAGAATCTGGTGGTCAACTGTATCAAAGGCTGCACTTAGGTCCAGAAGGACTAGCACCGAGACAAAACCCTGGTCTGAAGCCATCAGGAGATCGTTGGTGACCCTGACCAGAGCAGTCTCAGTGCTATGATTTATCCTGAAGCCTGATTGGAAGGCCTCAAAAAGACTGTTAGAATTTAGGTAATCAGAGAGCTGGTCAGCAACAACTCTCTCTAAGATTTTAGAGATAAAGACCAAATTGGAAATTGGCCTATAGTTGGCTAAGATCTCTGGGTTTAAAGATGGTTTTTTAAGTAATGGTTTTATGGTTGCTATTTTGAAATTTAAGGGAACATAACCAATCTTAAGAGATAGATTGATTATGTCC
This sequence comes from Paraplagusia blochii, assembly GCA_016785265.1. Lineage (NCBI taxonomy): Eukaryota > Metazoa > Chordata > Actinopteri > Pleuronectiformes > Cynoglossidae > Paraplagusia > Paraplagusia blochii. Next base: position 15,262 of record JAFBJS010000830.1, read on the forward strand.
AAAATGGAGGTGCCGATTAAAGGAAACACCTCTTTAAGGAGCCTAGTAAGGATGGGGTCTAAGCTACAAGTCGGTCAGCTGACCTAAATCTATGGGGTCAAATGTGGTCAGGGATAAGTCTGGTTTACCAGCTACCTCCTGAACCACGACATCCGAAAGCAGGTTAGCTGCATTTGATGCCAGAAGGCCGTTTAAAGTTTCCCTGATAGCGATAGTTTTATTATTAAAAAAGCTCATGAAGTCAGAGCTGCTAAGATGCGCAGGAATGCTCTGCTCCATGGAGTTTTGATCCTGAGTCAGCTTGGCTACAGTGCTGAACAGCACCACTGCCCTAAATTAACATTTAGGGCAGTGGTGTTGGCCTACTGGTTTAAGAAAGCAAACTTGGCTCCACAAGGCTTCAAGTTTGAATCCACCACTGAGGTGGCAACCAGACAGATCAAGCTGAAAGCACTATCTCGACCCACCTAACCTCCAGTGAGCTCACCACCAACAGGAAGTCTCAAAGTATGGTGCAATGTGGTTTGGGTGGCAGTTGCAGAAATTACTGCCCCTGGGACCAGGTAACAGATAAGGGAATAAAGAGGAAATACTGAATATAACAAACTAAATTAAATACAATGGACAGTGCAGTTATGAAAAAAAGATGTAAATGACAGTTAAAGTTCTTCTCGAAATGGACCATGACAATCCTGTTCTGATTAAATGGCACATGATTTTTTTCCCCATCAAATCTGAGTATATGTGGAAGGGCAGTGGGGACCTAGTGATTAAGGAACCAGACTTGGCTCACCAGCTGCCAGGTTACCTTGCGGAAACTCAGGGAGCAGTGATCCTGATTGGCTCTTCATGCACTCACAAACACACACACAGTAATTGATCACTGATGACATGCAGAGAGATGAGGCTGGAGATCAGTTTGAGCCTCTGAGCCAGAGTAGACTCTATGTCATACATCTATGTCACTCAGATGTGCAAAGTGTACCATAATATAAAATAGTCATAGAGGCGAGTTGATGGAGAAGCAGTGATTAACAATAGGAGAAATCAAGTTGCCAGACAAGTTTTCAGCAGACAGTAACATGTGTTACAGTCATGTTTTTATATAAACTCATATAACAACTCATCATTTGCCAGGCCTCTGAATGTGAAATGTAGCTTAGATCTCCTGGACCTGTGGGCTAATGTTGTGTCTGTTATTCAGTAGATCTAGATAATGTATCGTGTCTTATTCACACTTGTTCTTTTGTTCTAATTCTTAGCATTATACAATAGCATTGCACATCAGTGTTGTCCACCACACTGTCTGTTTATAATACCGTACCCAAGTCTCCACCACATTGCTTGGTTGGAGCAAATAACTGCTCCAACCAAGTGGCCAGTTGTGGAACAGTTTGGGGATGCCTGCTATACAGAGTAAAGATACAAGGAGACAAATCCTCTGTGTACTGTGAGGCTTTTGTGCTGATGATCTTTTTCTTGTTCTTGTTCTGTGCCACTCTGCTCTGTTCTATTTATTTGTTTGTAAGTTAGTTTTACTTGTCCTCAACCCAAACTGACTACAAACAGAAACTTGTTCATTATGGATAATGATCACAGATTGAAGGACTCTCTGACTATCTGTGTTGTCATGCACAGTAGGATGGAATCACTCAATTCTTATGAAGTAATGGCGAAAGGTAACAATCAATTATTTATTTAACACTTAAGAGGAAGAAAATTTCAGGCAGCAATCTTCCAGTTTGTCCTAATGACGTTCTGATGAGCAATATAAAATATTGATCAGGCCAACAAAGTACATTTGTAAGCCCAGATCATAAGTGAAGTTATTTTTTTTTTATTGACATGTAGCTACAAAAAAACTCAAAAAAAACTTAAGGGTCATTTATTGTTGTACAGACAATAGATATACCGTTTTTTTTCTCAACACTTCAACAACAAAAATATGTATCCATGCAATTTCATGTTCATCAGTCCACCTTCCTACCAGAGGTGTGGCCAGACCCCTTAAAATGGGTGGGCCCTGAAAAAATTAGGGTGGGCCAAACCCAAAGTATTATAGCCAAGTTTGAGCAGCCCTCTCATTGGATTGGGTGGGCCTGACTGACAGGTGGGTGGGCCCAGGCCCACCCTGGCTCACCCATGGCTACGCATACGCTTCCTACTGATTGTGAGCCTTCAGGTAGGTAGCAACCACTCCAAGTCAAATTTACTCCTGCCCAGAAGGTGAACTCCGAGTTCCACACCAATGATGGAGACATTGACCATGGGCCAAAGTGTGCATGAAGATAATCATTTCAAAACCAAAAAATGATAAATGTTCTCAATGGGAAGGCTACTAGGAATTTTCACAAATTGACACTGTCACTCGTATTGGACTAGAACTTCTTTTTCTCCAGGTTGCTGTTGGACAGTGTTGCTTGTGGGAAGGATCTTTTTATATTTTCATTTATTTTAAATAGGTTGTCCTCGCTTTGCTCCATGTTGTACAGAAGTTGAATAATATAATGTTAAATGCTTCTTTATGTTATGCTTATGTTTACTTGAACAGAACACACAGCAAAGAAAAAAAGCAAGTTGATAACAGTAATCACAAAAGTGTTAACTCTGATTGGGGCTTTAGGGTTGTTAAACCAGTCATGAACACAAAGCCTATGTCTTCTTCACACTACAGATTTCTGAGATTTGAAACAATGAAACAATGGTGGAGTACATGTAGGTGAAGGTCGATCAGTTTGTGAATAGTCGGAGAGGTTAGTTTGAAATGTCTGGATGTGAGCTAACAGGAGAGGTTGGAGATGTAGGACAAAGCTACCAAGAGGAGGAAGATAGGAGGCCAAAGGAAATATGTAGATATCCTGATGGAGGAGATAGTTGCTGAAAAAGTGGATCAGCCAGATTATTGGCTGTGATGCAATAAGTGAGGAGAAGGAGTTCATGTTCTTGTTGATGATTGCTGCTATTCTCATTTCCACTGTAATTATTATGATTTAGTTGTTGTAGTTGTTGCTCTTGTTACTACTGTTGTGTGTTGTTTTAGTTTTAATGGTGGGTGATTGTTAGGTGTCTGCAGTTTTTCTAACTTCAGAACTGCTCATGTGAAAAAAAAAGTCTTTATCTTTTCCATTTGAAAACGCTTGTTTTTCTATTTGTTGAAAGCAAACTACAGTACATACAGAGGGAAGTGATTAATATTTGAATATTAGGCATTTAAAGGAATTTATTGGAATTTATATAAAACTTTATAAATTTATATAAATCTTAGTGTCATCCCCTGCTGATTTTCAACAGTTCCTGTTTAGTGAGGTCAATAAAACATGGCTGGAACAATATGAACTGACTTAGGTTGAAGTAAAATCTTCACAGGTAGTTCATAAAACACCTTTACCAACACAGGTTTGTACTGAGAGAAACAGCTGGAGGCAAGACACAAAGAATAATACTGTACATACACTGTGTCCACTCAGAGATAAATTTGAGAAAAGCACACACTGGTAAGATTTTGTAAAAAGGATTAAGGATTACGTTTGGAGTCTGGACCATCTGTCCGTAGACGTTAATCCTAAAACTTCATCTGCAATAAGATTAATGATAGAATCATTCAATCCTGTCCGTGTGTGTTTGACCACAGATGCAGAATAACTTCAATATTTATTTCCTGATTATTTATAACCAAAGATCAGATCATAGTTAGAGATTTAACCATTTACGGCTTCATTAAACGTACACTTTGATCAACATAAATAACATAAACACACACACACACACACACATATTCAACTGAATCTCACCAGTAAACCTTCCAAGCGTCAGAGAATAAACATCGCAATCTAACATAAACTAAATTAAACATTGCTATCTAACATAAACCAAACACAAACTTGCAGGAACAACACTTTGAACTGATGTCTCTGATGTGATAATAATGTCCTTGAACAGTCAAAGCTTGGGTCTGAAGAAGTAAAAAAATTCTTACTTGCAAAGATTTGTCCTTGATCACCCACACAACAGTGAACGTAGACTATCATCATCATCTCCATTATCAAATTCATTATCTCCAAAAACACCATTATCTTCTTCACCATCATCAGCATTGCCATCCTCTTTACCGCCATTACCATCTTTATAATATCCTTTTCATCATGTCACCAGCATCTGAATCATCCCCACACCGCCAACATCTAAATCAGGCCTGGACAATTATTTTGTCTTGCAGGCCACAGGTAGTACTAAAATTTGAGTCACTGGCCGGGTTAGGTTATGGTAAATGATGAGTAAACTATTGAACAAAGGCAATATACTTAAGCCTCTTTAGACTATTTATTGGGGAAATGCTGGCTTTGCATGGAAAAGGTAGAAGGATAATGATAATATAAATTAAAAGTATAATTTTGACATGTCTGGCAGGCTGGATTATAATGCCAAACGGGCTGCATCCAGCCCCTGTGCCTTGGTCTGATCTAAATCATCAACATTTTCCTCTTCCTCGCCATCATCTTCTGTCAATATGAACCCCAGCACCAATGGGGATGAGCTTCAGGGAAAAAAAAGAAAAGAAACAAAAACAGAAAAGACCAAAAACATATTGCAAGAGATTCAAATGAGAAAGCATCCAAACATTTTTATTCATGTGGATTTTCTTATACTTACAAAAATAACCCCAAGTAAACATCACGCCATGATGTAGTAGCATTTGAATGAATGTTTTTCAGTAGTTATGGAGTAATTAGACACAGACAGTTCTTGAGAGCAGTATTGCATGGACCAAGGTCTGGAGAGCAAGAAGTTCATCAAATAGTCCATCAAACACACACACTCAACTAGTGCGTCATAAAAACATTCAACTCAGGATGAGGTGCATGACGTTTCTTGCCTTCGCTTACTTAAATGGGCTCATGTGCAAAAGTGCAATGTTGGGTCATTAGAACGAAAACTGTTGGGGGAAACGTATCATCACTGCCCTCTGCAGTCCAACTGTGACTGATCTTTGGGCCATGAATAAAGTGATCCCTAACTGACAGACCAGGAAATCAGGTGCACACTTGCATATCTCTGACGGATCAGTAAAATATGAGTCACTCATTTATGTACCACTCAAATATATTTACAACTTTCACTTGTGCCCCTCTGGATTTTTTGTAGTATGAGAAAAAGAAATTCTCAAAGGGACTTATCACAAACAGGTTCAGGTAGAAAGTCCAGTCACCTCCAATAGGTAAATTATTGAAACAGCCAAATCTCCACAGGTTCATCAGAGGCAACCTTAGTTAAAACGTTTTAACAGCTACATCATTACATACTCTGGGGAGAACCCCAAAGAAAAACCCACGTTGATAATCTGGTGAGGGCTGTTCGGGTAAGTGTTTGTTCTGGGTCTTGAGTAATAAACAGTGGATGATGAATAACCATTTAGTCTTTTGGTCCTAATGTTACTTTTTCATTTGAAAAGGACGTCTTGAATTTCTCCTAAATCCATTTTATTTAGCTCTATGCTGAGCAGGTGACATGTTATAGAAAATCCCCCCAGTCACCAAGGTATTGAACCATATCCATGTGGTTCCAAAGAAAACCAAACACAAACCCTTCATATTGTAGAGACCAGCTCTGATAAAAGATCTGACCAGGAGAGTACTTCATGTCCGCAGCATAACTTAGAGGAGTTATTTTGGAGGAGGGGGCCAGATAGGCAGTGGGTGGGCCTCAGTGTTGAATATGTACTTGTCCAAGTTGAGCAGCTCCATGTTGTCAGAGAAGAGAAGGAACAGGTACTTCAACGTCTCACCCAAGAAAAAACTCTCCATCTTGTCCCGAGGACCAGGGTTGACGGGGTCACGAACATTGTTGATGGAAGTGTAGCCTCCACTGGAGACCTGCAGAAGGAGAAGAGGAGAAGACTACTGTCTGACACTGGGAACATATCTATGCAATGTTCTTGAATCTGAGCCAACTCTAATGTTCTCTAAGGCCACTCCGTCTGAGCGTTTTGTGTCATTACTATCGGCCTGGGCAACAGTGAAGTGAGACAGATGTCACACCTGTGGTGGAGACACCAATGAAGGAGCTCCGCAGTGCAGAGAACCAGTCACAGCAACACGCTAATATTACCCTAAACCATCCACATAATAGAAGTGTGTTCTTTTTTTGTTAATGTATACAAAACTCTGCTGCCAATAAGGAGTGTTGTCCTTATCTGGCCTTCACTTTTGTAGTTGTAATATTAGAGATTAATTTAATGACAGTACTGATGTTATAACATCTATCCTTTTGTCACTATCAACAACCATTTTAATGGAAACAAAAGTAACCTGTTCACCATCCTTTATTCAGTGAAATAATTTTATTTAGTTATTCATATAAAATCCTAAATTATTGTACTATTGATGTAAAGCAAAGACACAAGCATAAATATTTTTTTAACGTTTAACACTTGTGAGCCATAACATGTAATAGACAATTAAAAAACAAACTGTAATCTTCACAAGGGAAAAATCAAAATCTAAAATAACCTTGGTGCATAAGTATGCAGACCCTTTAACTAATACTTTGTTAGACCACCTTTGGCTTTAATAACAGCACTTAGTCTTTTTGGTGCACAGCTCTCTTCAGATCACTCCACAGATAACCATTCAGATTCTGGTCTGGACTCTGCCATTCCAAAACCTCAATCTTATACCGGTGAAGCCATTCTTTAGTTGATTTTGATGTGTGTTTTGGATCTTTGGATCGTTATGTTGAAAGAACAATTTCTTCATCATCTTTAGTTCTGAGCTGTTGATAAGCTACGGCCCCAGTTCCAGCTGAAGAAAAACAGCCCTGAAGCATGATGCTGCCACCAGCGCAATTTTGTTTTGTGTCAAACAAACCTTTTAGAATTATGGCAAAAAAAAGTTCCACCCTTCTTCCATATGACCACAACACATCTTCCAACATGCTTTTGGGAGATTTCAAATGAGAGGCTTCTGTCTTGCCATCCAACCCAGACTAATGGAGGAGATGGGAGATTGTTGTCACGTGTACAACACAGCCAGTAGTAAAGAGATATTATTTTAACTCCATCAGTTGCTCCCTAACCAGTTTTCTCCTTGTTTTTTCACCAACTTTGGACAGCCATTCTGTTCTTGGTAAGGTCACTGTTGTGCCACATTTTCTCCACTTCTCCATTTATGACTGTCTTTACTGTGTTCAATGGTTGATGGTTTTGTACCCTTTTTCTGACTGATGCCTTTAAATAATGCGATAATGCTCTGATGCTTAGAAATACATAGATAGATTTTATACAGATTGGCAAGGCAGAGTAGAGATTGGCAAATCAATCTGGGAAGGATGTGCAGCAGGTGAGGTTAATTAAGGACAGAGATGGAATGTCATCACCAGTGAGGAAGGTGTGCTGGGAAGATGGAGGAAGTACTTTGAGGAGTTGTTAAATGAGGAAAATGATAGGGAGCGTAGGAATGAGGAGCCTGTTCCCAACAGGGAGAAGGTAGATCAGATTAGAAAGGATGAAGTTAGAAAGGTGGTGAGAAGAAGGAAGTGGGTGAAGACGGAGCAGAAGATCAAGTGGTGGAAGTTAAGGAAAGAGGAATGTTGTGAAGACTTTGGAAAAGAAGTCAGAGCAGTTCTGGGCTGTGGTGAGGAATTCCCAGATGACTGGGATACCACAGCTAGAGTCATTAGGGAGACAGCTAGGAATAGACTGGAGCACAGAGAGAGGGCAAGGGAGGTGAAGAGGGAAGTGGCCAAGGCCAAACAAAAAGCATACGAGGAGTTGTATGAGACGTTAGACACGAAGGAAGGAGAAAAAGAGTTATACAGATTGGCAAGGCAGAGAAACCAATCTGGGAAGGATGTGCAGCAGGTGAGGTTAATTAAGGACAGAGATGGAAATGTCATCACCAGTGAGGAAGGTGTGCTGGGAAGATGGAGGGAGTACTTTGAGGAGTTGTTAAATGAGGAAAATGATAGGGAGCGTAGGAATGAGGAGCCTGTTCCCAACAGGGAGAAGGTAGATCAGATTAGAAAGGATGAAGTTAGAAAAGCTCTGAAGAGGATGGAGAGTGGAAAGGCAGTTGGTCCCGGTGACATACCAGTGGAGGTATGGAAGTGCTTGGGGGAAGAAGTAGTAAGTTTTCTCGGCTCTTCAATAGAATTTTAGAGACCAACAAGATGCCTGATGAGTGGAGGAAAAGTGTTCTTGTGCCAATTCACAAGAAGGGTGATGTGCAGAGCTGTAGCAATTGCAGAGGGATAAAGTTGATGATCCATACCATGAAGATTTGGGAAAGAGTAGTTGAGGCTAGGTTGAGGAAAGAGGTAGAGATTTGCAAACAACAGTATGGTTTTATGCCGAGAAAGAGTACCACAGATGCAATATTTGCCTTGAGGATGTTGATGGAGAAGTACAGAGAGGGTCAGAAGGAGATTTAGAAAAGGCCTATGACAGGGTGCCAAGGGAGGAACTGTGGTTTTTTATGAGGAAGTCAGGAGTGGCAGAAAGGTATGTTAGACTGGTGCGGGATATGTATGAGAACAGCACAACGGTGGCTAGGTGTGCTGTTGGAAGGACAGAAGACTTCATCAAGGATCTGCCCTGAGCCCCTTTTTGTTTACTCTAGTGATGGACAGATTGACAGATGAGGTCAGACAGGTGTCTCCATGGACAATGATGTTTGCAGATGATATTGTTGTCTGCAGTGAGAGCAGGCAACAGCTAGAAGAGAACCTAGAGAGGTGGAGGTTTGCACTGGAGAGAAGAGGAATGAAGGTCAGTTGTAGCAAGACCGAGTACATGTGTGTGAATGAAAAGGGGAACAGTGGAGATTACAAGGAGCAGAGGTAGAGAAGGTGGAGGAGTTCAGATACTTAGGCTCAACTGTTCAGAGCAGTGGAGACTGTGGAAGAGAGGTGAAGAATAGAGTACAGGCAGGATAGAACAACTGGAGAAAGGTCTCAGGAGTGATTTGTGATAGGACAGTGTCAGCTAAGGTAAAGGGAAAAGTTTACAGGACAGTGGTAAGACCAGCCATGATGTATGGACTAGAGACACTAGGAATAAGTAGAAGACCAGAGGCAGAGCTGGAGGTGGCAGAGTTAAGATGCTGAGATTCTCTTTGGGGGTGACAAGGATGGACAGGATAAGGAACGAGGTAATCAGGGTGACAACACAGACAGGAAGGTTTGGAGAAAAAGCTAGAGAAGCCAGATTAAGATGGTTTGGACAAGTCCACAGGAGGGAAAGTGGTTATATTGGGAGAAGAATGCTAGACATGGAGCTACCAGGTAGGAGACGAAGAGGAGATTTATGGATGCGGTGAGGGAGGACATGGAGGTGGTTGGAGTTGGAGTGGAGGATGCGGAGATCAGGGTGAGATGAAAGTTTTTGACTCGCTGTGGCAACCCCTGAAAAACAGGATAAGCCGAAAGAAAAAGAAGAAGCTCTGATGCTTTGAAAGCTCTCTGCGGACTATGGCTTCTGCTGAAAGATGAAAGCAAATCTACTTGAACAGCTAATTTTATATTTAGGGTTTGTCAGAGGGACTTTACATGGTGACAGGTGTGTGCTCACTCCATTAAGCATGTGTTTGCCTGTAATGTGTTCAATCCAAACACAGCCATGCCCCCATTTATACTGGTAGGTTAGCATATTGTTGCAACAAGGTTATTTTTAAGTTTTTATTTTTCCCTGGGAAAGGCTTCACTTTGTTTTTAAATTGCCTATTACATGTTATGGGTCACATTGACAGTTGCGCAAGTTATGAAATTATTATTATTATGTTTTTGTCTTGTTTTTATATCGCAATACCCTTGCTTTGCACAACGGTGTGTAGACTTTCTATATCCACTGTATACACACACACACACACACACACACACATATATATAAAAAGTAAAAAAAATATATATATATATATATTTTTTGTTTTGTTTGTTTGTTTACCATTCAAATTCTTTTTAATCTTTACATGTGTCTTAATTTATTACTACTAGCTATACATTTTAATTATGCAGTGACAAACACAGATTACTACCAGGCTTTAACACAAATAAACAAACCAAAAATGTGCATACCTTTGTGTACTTATTGAAGCTCTGCAGTATTTCCCAACCCCATTCTCTGTACTTCCTGTCCCTGGTGAACCTGTACATGTAGAAGAGACTTTCCACCGTCTCTGGACGCAGCAGGTTGTGTCTGTCTGCAGTCTGACGATACAACAAGGTCATGAACACCAAGGTTAGATTCACAAACTGCAAACTGCACTGACACTTGCTTTGAGGTGTAGTTTAAGGTTAATGAGTTCTGGTCAGTACAATCACATTCACATCAGGAAAAAAGTGTGTTTAAATGAGAAATTATGGGATAATGAATGTATTAACGCAGCCTTTTTTTATCATTTATTTTATTATTGCAGATGTCTGTAATTCAATGACTTACTCACTCACTCAGGGACATTTGGTACTGAACATTGACTGGTTCTGATAAAAAAAATAGTTTTTGCTGGTCCCTTGGAAATTTTTTGTTGAACTGTTGGGACTGTTACATAGGGTTTTGTGGCCAGTTTTAGTTTTATATAAACATTAAGACAACATTGATGTCCTGGCAGGGGAAATAAGGTTTAGTATTACGTTTTGTTTGCTTTGATTATATTGTTTAAGTTACACACTAAATATTACACTAAATATTTTAAATTTCTGCTACAGTATAATATATGCTAATGTTTAGATGTTTGCGCAACAAAGATTATGGCCATTCATTCCCAGTGTAGTTGGGAAAATGAAAATGCATTATGGACTACTACTGAATTCATAGATTTTATGTGGGTCGAGACAGTGCCATGATCAGAGCACCTCAGTGACAACCTGGCAGAATTAAATAAAGTCAAAGTTAATTATTCTAAGGTGTTTACGTAGTTGGTGCTACATGGGACAAACCTTGACAAAAACATCACTAGTGTCACTGGCTTGCAGGTTGAAGTGTGCAATCTCTGGACTGAGTCCAGTCTCCATCTGTTTGTACATCTGATGACACGTGTCCATGAGCTCCACTGCCAGGTCCATGTGGTCTCCAGGGAGACCATTGTGGAAGCCCAGTGCTAGTGTTCCAGGTAGGAAACAGACAAGGTGATCCTGCAAAAGAACAAAGCTGCTCTAGTTAGATAGACATTTTCTGGTTTCATATCTTAAATGTCATGTGATTGCAGCACTGACCATCTTGGGGTTGAATCGATTGTGAGACAATTCTCCAACAAAGGTCAGTTTACTTGGACCCGTTTGCCTGATCAGGTGTTTCTTCACACCATCTACAGCCTGCAGGTAGTCCTCCAACAAGCTGTACACACAGATACAAATGCAGTATTACCTTGATACACCAACACATTTGGCTTTTTTGGTTCTTCAAAGTCTACGTACTGGTCTTCGGTTTTTCCTCCCTGAAGCCACTGTTTCAGCAGATACTCATAGTAACTGTCTGCTCTGGCACCGAGTGTGAAAACCCCCCTGTGGCTGAACTGACCACTGTTGGTGTTGATAAACATGGGTACCAGGCCATCATGCTTTCCTGGCAGTTTGTGGACCAATTTCGTCACCTCGTTCACAACCTCCTGAGAATCCAAACATATTAAAGCTAGTGTCATTCATTTCTTTTCAGTGCCCAAAAAACTAAACAATGTTGGTCCCAATTTGGGAAATTATTGCCTTAACAGCTGCAGATGTTTTAACTACTGTTTACAGACTGCCCCTAAAAAGTTCCAGGCTTGTCTTCTGATTATTAAACCCAGGATTCTCTGCTCTCTCTGTTTTTGAGGCAGGTGTGTCAACTGCTACACCATTGAACCCACCAGAAAATGCATTTCTAGATTTTGTTCAAAAATCTTTTATCAAAGTTTTATTAAATAACAGTGACCTCTCTTTTATTGAAGTGATTAAGACTACTGGTTACATCACATGTGTGATCAAGGCAACCTGACTTTACTTCACAGTATAGGGACATCAATCTATTTAATAACACATCAAGTCAAAATGGAGATTCTTAAGATGGTGGTTTCACTTGAACGGTTTAATATTCGAGGTAATATTTAGGACAACAATCACAGCAATCTATTGAAGATAACTATCAAGATTTTCTGTCAGGCAGACAGACAGACAGACAGACAGGAAGGCAGGCACCTGGTATTTAGGGTCCTGGGTGAGGCGGCTGAGCTCTCTGAACTCCAGCTGGATACTGGTCACCTCAGCTAACGTACTGTCTGTGGTCCAGCGCGGAGGATGAGCCGTTCCTTTTCCAATATTGACATCAGAAAACGGGATCTTTGAGGGAGTCTTGAAGGCAGGCATAAGTCTGGAGCCCAAGTCTTTCTTTGAGTAGAGAGAAGATGCATTAAAATAACACTAACTAATTGTAAAGTTGTGTTTAGCACTATGAAGATTAGTGGACATGCCAACACTAACTAAACTTAATCCTAAACCGACATAACCTCCCAAGCGTGCCCCATCAACTCCACCTCAGCACTTCTAACTAACGCAAACTCACCCAATTGCTACCACCAACTTTAACTCTAACTAACATTTACTCTCACTGTCTCTAAAGCTACTGACTAAACATCTGTCTCTAGGCATGACAAGCTCCAACAAACTCAAACTGATACTAACACTAACTACCTCTCAGTCTTACTACTAACTACTAACACACAAAGGTTAAAATGCTGAAAATAAAACAAACCAAACTACAACAAAAAAGATAAAAAATTCCAAAATAGTACTTTAAGTTTGACCACAGAACTAACCCAAACAATTAGCTTTTCCTAAATGATCAGAAATAACCATTTTTGATACTGATGTCAGTCTTTTACTATTTCTAAAACATCTTTAGAAATAGTAAAAGTTATATCAGTTATATCTCTGATATCTATGTTGTTCACAAACTCACAGCCTTCTCCAGAAAGATCTGTTGTCCCGACAGATGAAATGTGCTCAGCAGACCACCCAGGATTCTAATGGTGGTCTCAAACAGATTCACATCCACATTCCTGTCGAAGGACAGCTCCTTCTCTACCCATTGCTTTGCCTCCTCGAACTCTAAGTTGAATTAGACCACATACCAAAAGTTAGACACAGAAAAAAATAATGAGGATATTGAATGGTAATAAGTCTCAAGGGGACTTTGGATTTAACACCTTCTTTCAGTCCCAGGATCCACATGGTGTCCATGGAGTCAATGAGGGTCAGACCCAGGCCAAACCACTCTCCAAAGGTTTTTGATATTGGCTTGAGCTCATCGTGGCCCCAGGCATAGCTCTTATAACCCTTCCATGCGTGTCTGAAGGCATCTCGTACAGCCTCCAATCTGTCAACTACACCTGGCAAGACCACGTGCAAAGAAACAGAAGACTGAGTAAGAACTGAAGGTCTCCTCATAAAGGTCTTTCTGCAGGAAGCAGCAGTGAGCAGTTATTAAAGTCTAAGACACAATCACATGATCATGACCCTGACCCTGACGGACAGAGACTAAGAAATTCAGCGAGTTACTGTAGTAAAAATAAACTTGCTTTGACGATCATATAGAGCACCTTAAAAAAAGCCCTGAAAAATCTTAGATTTCCTCATTCCCTCCATCTACAGTCTCAGTACACTCTCTTCTTCAGTGGTGTTTCCCTCAAATAATTAATTCCCTGTAGAATTCTGGAGGGATTGCAGGTCACAACCTTCATCTGTCTCACCTTAGGTCTGAAATACACTTCCTTCAATTGTTAGTTTAATAAATTATAAACTCCAATGGTTGTAGTTCAAGCATAGGCAAACTATGCCTCAAGGGCATTGAACTTTGAAATCTGGGCTGCCAAATTTGTTCAAATGATAGAATTGTCATTTATTGTGATAACGCCAACATTTAACAATAGCTAGCATAGAGAAGGCTAAAAGGAGTTTAGTACTTTAGTTTAATTATATGACATTTACATCTGTCTCTTTGTGTTCACACGAACACTGAATATATTGCACTTATTCTGGGCCTCATTGTCAAATAAGGAAAGGAATCTCCTTTCCATTGTGACATTATTATTCACACCACTTCACACAATAAAATGTGACCTCTGTATTTAACCCATCACCAAAGTGAACATTGGGCAGCTTTGAGCGCCCGGAAGCTGTGCCCCCAAATTCTAGGACCTAATAATGACACCATGATGAACTTCCAACATTTGAACATTTCTTACTCAAGTTTGACAAAAAATTTAATAGTCAATCAGATTTAGAAACCTTTATTTTTAAAGGTTAAATTTAAAACTTTTGGACTTCTGATGTGTGATCTTTGTGTATTTCTGCACAGACACACCTGTGTACTTAGGTGTAACTTGAAAGATAATGTGGGTGTGGTAACATCACTACACCTCAATGTTGACTAAAAGTCTTAGGACTGGTGAGAAAATAACAGATGGCAATGAGCATGGTTTGCAAAAACAGCTTTTTAGCTATTGTGCGTCCTGGTTTGGACCAACCTTCTAGTAAGCCAGTGTCAGCAGGGGGCGCTGCAGCTTCTATCCCTTCAGCGGAGGGTGGAACCTCTGTGACCTGCTCAGCCTCAATCATGGCCCCCCTCCAGCTGCTGAAACAGAAGGAAAGGGTGAGTGAATACGACTGGGGAGTGTGTCAGTGGCTGTCCTTATCTCATCAGAAACATTCTCTCAGCTCTGGTTTGTTTCTTAAGACAAAGCGATCACCTGACAATCTTCTTCTCTATGCCCTTGTCCTGTCCTTCATCTTCTTCGTCCTTTTTCTTCTGCTTCTCCTCAGCAGCTGTGTCAGACATGTTAACATCTCTGTGCACACCTACTGGACCTCTGCTACTCTCAACAGGTCTTCTCTGTAAAGAAACACACAGCTACAACTAAAAAGTGGCAAAAACTTTAAATATTTGACTATGAAAGAAGGTGAAAGAATGAAATAGGTTTCTAATAAATCACATCTGTGGGTGTCTCAAACATCAGACAGCTATCATAACTGCACCTTAGTTGGAGGTTGAGCCAACATTGGTATATTAGGTCTTCTGGGTTCTGCAAAATCCCCCAGACCATTCACAGGTCCCACACGTGGACCTGTAGCAGGAGCGGGACCTTCAGCAGCTGGTACAAGAACAGGATTGACGCCTGGGGGAAGGTCTTTGTGCTGCAGCCTGTGTTCACTGTCAGACAGGCCTGTACAAAACAACAACAAAGAGACAGGGGTGAGTAGGGGTGTGTGAATGTACTTGGTTAATAGATCAAATACAATCTTTGACAATGTCTTCATGTGTAGGTTGAGGAAACTGTGACTGACTGGAAAATATTAGAGCTGTTCACCTGCCCACTGCTCTGTGATGCTGGGAAACAAAAGTGCTCCAATAATGAGCAATGGAGCAAGAAAGAAGAGGATGAGGCTTCGTTGGAGCCGAGACAGCTGCTTCCACTTCTATAGACACACAATAAAAGGACATAGGATTTTGTTCCATCTCTGTGTTGGTTTGTCTCCGTACTACTAATACAGATGGTACCATAAATCTATAAACAAAATCCTAAAACAAAAGCTTTAGTCAATTCTATGAAATATAATTATATATATATATATATATATATATATATATATATATATATACACAGATTAAAAAAAACAGAGACATCTGACACCATTGTCACTCTGCAGTTTACTCCATTGGGTGAACCTGTTTTAAAAAGAAAACTTGGATCAAATTGCTTATTTTTATTCATTGTGAGGCAAGAGGGCTAAATACCTCTTTTACACTTCGCACAGTTATATATACATACTTAATTGTGTTTCCTGCTGCAGTCATCTACAGACTGTTCAGTGTCCTGTGTTATAAAATAGTGATATACTTAACGAAATGGTTCAATAGTTCCATAGAAAAAGTAGGTACTCACCCTCCAACAGGACTGCCGGCGGTGTTTGCCATTGTTGTAGCCATGACCGTGAGGGTCACTGACTGTCACCGAGATAAAGTCTTTTCGAGAAGGTGAATGCATCCCTGAGCAGGGACAGAAATAACAGTAGATGATGAAAGCTGTTTGACGAAAAAAAAGGTGCGTCTTCATTACTGGAACTCAATAATACCATGAGTTAAACAAGAGGCTTAACCAAGAACTTTGTGAAGACATTGCACCAAATATATTAAAAGTGTTGTCATTTAAAGTCGTGTTATATCCTTTAAAGTAGGTATAATAACAAGAAACAATTACAAACAAGTAATTGAACAACAAAAAGTAAGTGCAACTCATTTTAAGTCAAAAATGTCTAAGACTGAATGTTGTTGTGCTGCGCCAACGTTTATGACAAGGATTACATCACATTACATCGATAATTCACAGTCACGATTGCAGCAATATTCGAATTGAACAGCGATAACATTCACTGCAGTCATGATTCCAAAACACGCACCTGTATCTGCTCAACCCCGTCACAACAACGTTAAATCTTTCTGACTGAGTTGAAAATGTTAGCCAACATTAGCTTCCTGTTGTCGTTCGCTGTAAATGAACAACAGGGGGCGCCTCTTCTCTAAACGACCCATAAACGTGAATGAACAGTCCAAGAAAGAAAATAAAGTAAAGTCCAATTAAAGTTCTAAACCGTTTTAACAAATAGAAAAACGTGAGCTAGAGTTAGCTACAGTTAGCTTCATTCAGAAGAAATATGAACGAGGGGGTGGGACTGTGCGTCATGTGACGTGTCCACGTGATAGACATATTTAGGTACTCGCTGAATTATCGGAAAACTGTGATTTTTATCTGGGATGTTTACAAGTGGTTTCCAGACAATGTGCATTTATGGGCTCAGCTTGAGAGAAAACTAACAAATACAAAAATCTTCACACATAAAAAAGGGAATTCCTATTATATAACCGTCTTGCATTTAGGTACATTTTTCACAGATCTGTCCCCCATTGATTGCCCCTGGACTTAAAAAAGTTTTTTGTACAAATTACGATTTGAATAGCTCAGTATTGCGGCATGTTTTGTATTTGTTTTCAACATTTATATCATGAAACAAAAGCACATTCAGAATAAAATTAGTTTATTAAAAATTGTATAAAATCACAGAATATATGTTCCACATTCTTTGACAGTTTGTTTAATGTTTTAGACATTCAGTCAGTTGAATTAGTTGAATTGCAGTACATTTCTCATGTTGACTGCTTTTTCCTCGGTGATGTTACCAAAACCAGGAGACCATGATCATCAGCAATGTCTCCAGTTTTTAATAGAGTTGACTTGGACCATGCAACACAGATGTCCAATATGTGAATGTCTTTTTGCTAAGATTTCGTAGTCAACTATAGCCATAATGTGGATGGAACCAGGGTTTGTGGAAATGTAAATATACACAATAAACACAACACTTATGACAGGAGAAAGAGCTTAGGATGTAATGATGTTGTCATTAAAGATGATATGATGTATTTCTTACAATATGTGATGCAAGTAATGCAATTAATCACAAGAGATGTGTAATATGAAGCCAAGAACAAACTCCCTGAGAAGTAATTTTGTAGCTGCACCAACAAGACTACTTCAGCCACTGCTGACTGTGGCTGTGAGACACAAATGCTGAAATCTGGATTTTATTGAGAAGCCACAAGGCTGTGGGCACTTTCTCTGGACACAAGCACTTCCTTGATTAGATGAAGTACCGGTGAGTTCAACGTCCAGAGGCAATTACTCTTTGTGGAACACGAACTGTAGGAACAGGCACATTTTCGTCTTCCATCAGAAGAGTGCTGGTGACTTGTGCTTTCACTTTATGGTTGATGAGATGTAAAAGATCTTTACAGTACAATAAAACAAATAATTACAGTGTAGTTGTATGGGCAGACAATGAAGGACTTTATTTAATCCTTTAATCTGAGTCTATACCCGGACAAGACCAAAAGTTAGACACAGGGGCTAATGAAGACCTTTTTATATCAATGGGAACTTCACAGGGGATTAATGTTTTTTGACCAAACCAACTCCAATTCATTTGTCGAGAGATTTTAATACTGTGTTTTCCTAGAAGGCACATAATCGGACTCACTCTAACTTACTTTAAAGCCATCACTGACTGAAGCTTAAGCTCTTAGGTCCTAACCTGTGCTTTCCACAGGTCAATGAGTTACTACCTCCCAGTGAAAGCTGGAGTTTTATTATTTTTACTATTTAAATATATATTTGTGACCATTCTTTTAAAAATTTTAATATTGTGTGTTGCTCTATGAGTCTTAAATGAAGCAGAAAATGGGTTTTCTTAGTGGGCTTTTTAATGTCTGTTACAGCTAATAATAAACTGACCAATACCATATGTAACATAATGTACCTGAGAGGATGAGGAAGAAACATTGCACTATGTGTAGTACAGAGTGTACTGTAGGTAAACAGGTCTGATATTTTTTGGTTTCGGAATTACTGTACTTGATTAGCATCAGAGATGACTAATGATCTTGCTAAACAACTACTGAGATGATAGTAGCTGTGTCCCCTTCCAGGATACATTGTTAAGGTGATAATTCATGTACAGCACTTACGGCTGCATCTGTATACAACACTGGGACAATTTACTCTGAGGTTCTTGTGTGAACATCATTTTAACAAATAAAGAAGCAGCACCGTCTCAGAAATAAACAAGGCTTAAGAAAAAAACAAACTACACCTTAAAGAGAACCACTGAACTGGTAGGCTCTTACAGACGAGTCCTGAATATATAACAAAAGTGAATAAACATAAAACATGAAAAAAATACAAGGTTAAAAAAGTACATATTTAAATTATCCATTGTAAGATAAATGTCTCTGTAAACAAGTGTGACTGTTGTCCTCTGAAAGTCACTGATGAGGAGTCACTCAGTCAACATGATCAGGAAAAGAGGAACTGTTCTCTTTTCATGCTCTGCTCTCTATGCACCTATGTGTCCCTGGACAGTGCGAGGCTTTTGAGGGACACACTCCTGGCACTTCTAACTGAAACACACTGGACCAACAGTGAAGCCAAAGGGATAGGCGTCACTGTTTTCTCCTGACATTAGAGCCAAGTCTCTGAGAGGAAGGAGCTGAAGGTCTTCAAACTCAAACAGAGACTCCTGTTGGTTGGAGACAGTGTCCTCTGCAGGCTGGAACAAATGAAGACATAATAGATGTTTTACCAGCTAGTGTATATGTTCATTAATATTAGTTAGAGGAAGAACATCAGATACACACCACACATTCTTTGAGAGCACCCAGAAAACTCTGTTTCCTGGTGTCAGTGAGGAATTTGACATCTCTGTCTGTGCCACCAAGTGTGTGTCCTGGATGGCAGGAGTAGGTCACATTCTGGATGGCAGTGCTGCTGTGTAACCTCAGGAACCTCATTTGGACCACATTAGCTCCTGGATAGTAGAACTGAGCCACAGAGCCATGGGCATCATGTCAAACAGCAGTCATTTGATTTGAACTGCCAAAGCAATTTTTTAAACTGTAACTTTCCTAATTCTCTCATCTATAGGGTCAATCATTGTTATTTTTCAACATGCAAACATGGGTTGAAAGTCACATGAATGAAGGACAGCCTTTAACTTTTCCTCCAAAAACAGTTTAAAACTGATGGTTGTGGTTTCTGTTTAACTGACTTCAAGAATATCACATTAATCAGTATCTAGTAGTAATCATACCTGAAAGCCCTCCTCCTTCTGACTGAGCCACTCAAATGTTCCGTTCTCTGTCATCCCCTTCAGCCAATCTTTTATTGGCAACTGTAAAGAAATGCCTTTCACTTGTAACAGGCAAGTACATTCATGAATAGATCGACTGCTTTCCAATAGACTTGTGTCTGTAATAATATAACAATTCAGTAAAAAATCTGAGAAGTTACAGCTATACGTCTGGTCACAGACTAATGATGATTTACTCTTGAGCATCTGTTCAAATAAGCTGACCTGTACTCTGTTTCACTGGTGTTCTTTCTGTCCTTACTGACAGCATCAGCATGTGAAGCTGCTGAGAAACTGCTGTCACCGCAGACCCAGAGTTGGTCTAATTTCTTCTACAAACACACTTCAATGATGTAAGTAATGTTTTGCCTTAAAGTTTCTTGCTGAGGTCGGAAGTACCTGAGAATCCTGAGGGTGGAGGCAGGTTTGAACAGAGATAGAGGAAAATCCGCAGTATACCAGCAGAGCGTCAGCAACACTGCCCTGGTTTGGATCAATGTAATACATTCCTGCAGAGACACACGTAAGACATAAGGGAGTTCATTTCAAGAAGTTTGGCTCTGCTGGACAAAACAGCCTTACTTAATAGATGTTGTTACATACGTGTTTTTTTTCCAAAGTAAACTCTTACAGGTTGAAGTTAATCATTTATATCCAATTAAGCTGATACTTTCAATATTTTCTGTGTGCAACTCTGCTTATACTGGCTTTTGATAAACAAAATATATAATTTTGTAATGAGTTCCACCCACCACTACTGTACTCAGGGTGACACAGCCAAAGCTCATGACATGTTGTGGCTGGATGCTCCTTACTGCCATCTGGGGGATCTAGTAAAAGGCGCAGTTCCTGCTGCAGAGAGTCCAGTACAGTCTGGATCAGAGGGTAGTTTGGTTTGTCTGACAGATACATCAGGTCCTAAACAGGGACAACAAAAGGTAATGATTGTTGCTAATATAAATTACTAAAAAAATAATCATTACCCAAAAACTTGCCTTGAGTTCAGTGAGAGTCAAGTTCAGTGATACTCCAGGAGGTCCAGGAACACCTGGAGGTCCCTAGAATAAACAAAAACTTTCATAACTGCAGTAATAGTACTGCAGTAGAACTGTAGCAGTTACAGAAAAGAAATATTCAGTGATGTCACCCTGAGTTTAGATAAACATTTGCCATGTACCTGACTAACTTTCAAACCTAATAACTGTTGGTGTGTGGTTCTAACAGTATGTTAGGAATATTGTTGGGCTTTTGACACAGCAGATCCTGACATGATGGACTGTTCTCACATTGTCTTCAAACTGGCTAACGCCCTTTACAATAGTAGAGTGTCACAAGACCACCAAGTCTTTATATATTCAAATATTCAATATTTCACAATGCTTCATAAACATTTAAATTGTGGAAATGTTTTAAATACACACCGGGAGGCCCTTTCTCCCGGACTGACCAGGTGGACCAGGGTATCCTTTCAAACCCTGGAAAACAATTAGAATAAGAATTTCTGGTTCATTGAGGTTTAAACATCAAATACCAATGGAAATTAAGATTCTTGAAAAAAAAACAAGTTTATAGTGTTGATAATAAATTGTCAATAATCAAGCGATTGTCTGCAATGACTTCGTACCTTTAATCCAAACAGGCCCTAATGAGCAAAGGGAGAAAACATGAAAGTGACATTTACTGTGTTGTTTCTTATACATTATCAAAAACTGAGTATAGAAACAGCAGTTTCTGAACAACTGCTGAACATGAGTGAGTGTATTTTGGGTTTAATGTTGTTTAAGCTGGACCAAAATCAGAAAGTTTTCATTTGACTTGTGATTAAATCCTTCAACACTTGCTGCAGAGGAAACAAATAATATCATAATAATGTTTACTAAAAAACTTACAGGCAGACCGGGCATCCCTGGTTGACCTCTGGGTCCAGAAGGACCAATACCCCCCTGAAACACCAATGCATAAATGGTCAATGAACTTCAAAAGGCCCTTTTATCTCATCAAGTACACAAAGTTACAAGGCAAACTTGGAGAATAAAGAAATGTGTGGAACCTGTTCTCCCTTTGTACCTCCTGGACCTGGTAACCCAACAGGACCACGTAGTCCCTGAAATGAATCACTTATTTAATATTTTTGGCAAGTTTCTGTTTCTTGTAACGTAAGTAGGAAAAGTTTTTGTAATCAAACTTGTTAAATGTCATCTATCTCTACCTTAAGGCCTTCACCGCCAAGTGGTCCTTGAACTCCCATGTCACCCTTTTCTCCCTGTTAATTACAAGTCAACAACAAATCATTGACATTTAAATGTGAAAAAAAAATCAAGCTGATACATACATACATAAATACACATATATATAAATAAATATATATATATATATTTTTTCTTTCTGTTACCTCTTCTCCTTTTGCACCATTTTCTCCCAAGTCTCCACGTGACCCAGGGATTCCCTGGTGACAGAAAACTAGGCTCAGTGTTGCAGATGCAGAGACTCAAAGGAGAGACATGGAGAAAGACAGTGATAGACCTTTGGGGTTAGGGTTAGTTAATCAGAGGTGCAGAAGGGAGCTTTAGAATGAAAGTGATCTACTTGTCATTGTGACACAGCAAACCATTGTGCACACAACAAAATGTGACCTCTGCATTTTTCTCATCAACAAAGTGAGCAGTTGGCAGCTCAAACACAGAGCAGTGTGTGGGAAAGGTGCCATGCTCAGTGTTAATTTGGCATGCTTGCGGATTCAAAGCTGAAACATTCCAGACCAAAGTCTGATTCCTTAACAATCACTCCATGACCCTTGTCTCCATGAGTAAAGACTAAAATGATGCGAGAATGTGGAAGAAAATCAGCACAATATTTGTAAAGCAGTCATGAACTCACAATAAGACCTGGCCAACCATGGACACCTTCTGGTCCTGTTTCTCCTTTTTCCCCCTGAACGACATCAGGTGTTATCAACAAACAACACGATCAACAGTAGCAAATATGAAGAACTCAAAGCTTTACTGTTCTCACTTTTGGTCCTCTATCTCCCCGTGTTCCACGAAGTCCAGCTCTTCCCCGCTTACCCTGTGTTGGAGTGTGTTTTAGTGAAAGAACACACATACACATACAGAGTTAATGCTATGCCCATTGTTTCCAAATTGAACTCTGTTCAACAGTATTTTTTTTTCTATCAGTATACAGTAGGTTTTCACAAAACAAGGTTATCCAACCCGAGTTTCCCAATTGAGAGTAAGACACTCTTGCTAGATATTCTGCGCAATATGAAAAAACATTTGGTTGCATCTGCTCATTGCTCATGTCACCTCTGTTCTGTTTCACTCTTTGAGTGAGATGAGAGATTAAGTTTTACAATAGAATGATCAAAGTGTTTTTTTTTTTTTTAAGATTGATAAATTATTGTTATTATTATTAATTTTGTCAAATAAAAAAAATCAATCCAACAATGGGCACAATGATTGTTGTGGGTTTATGCATAATAAATGTTTTGATTGATTGCTTTTTGATTTGATTGCTAAATGTTTTGATTGCTAATGCAACATATATCACTTGATCTTCAAGTAGGAGGCAGGACCACAAGGATAGAGGACGAGTCAGAGATCTGTGTAGGGACAGAAGTCCTCGCTGTTTGAATTGTGTCAAAAAGAGAAGCCGGGCACAGAAAGACTGAAAGAGAAAATACAAAAATAAAGTGCTATTGTTTAACCATCTAACCACTACGTCATGTCCATTTGGATCCACGCGTTCTACATTGGCGCCCAACGTAGCTGTACATGATGATGGAGCAGCAAATGGTCGCACTGGTATAGTCATTGCTCTGCGGGAACGCACAGACCGCGGCACTCACACTGCTGGCCACTGCAAAGGGGAGGTACCAGGACGTAAAGAAGGCAGTGTTGGATTGTCTGGGGCATTCCACTGAGGACCACCGGCGCCGTTTCCGGGGATTGAGGCCTGGATGCTGGAGACGGTCATGGTCGAGCAGTTTTTGGAGGCTTCCACACAAGACTGCGGACTGGCTGTGAACGCACTGGAGCCACCTACATCAACACAGCTGCTGGTGAACCGCCCCCCGGCGATTCCTTGATGAAGGACGGTGGCCTCCACACACATCACTCAAATTCCCTCGCTCAGGGCTGAGCCCACCGCGTTAACCCAAATGTCCTC
This sequence comes from Paraplagusia blochii, assembly GCA_016785265.1. Taxonomy (NCBI): domain Eukaryota; kingdom Metazoa; phylum Chordata; class Actinopteri; order Pleuronectiformes; family Cynoglossidae; genus Paraplagusia; species Paraplagusia blochii. The sequence goes on from JAFBJS010000830.1 coordinate 39,127, forward strand.
TGCTCCTCTCTTGAAGGTCCCGGGCACTCGGAGTGCTGTATCAGCCACACAGGGAGCTCAAGCACCTGGGCAGGAGTGCTGGGGTGTGGACAGCTGGATCACGTGCGACCCAAAGATTGTTCATCTCAGGATTAAGGTCAGACAGCTGATCCAGGTGGACGGACCCCCAGCGCCCCTCCCCTGACCAAGAGGGACATACAGCATTCTGGTGAAGATCTGGGAGCATGCAGAGCCGTTAACAGCGGCTTGGCGCGCCCCTCTGTTGCGTGACAGCACTTTGCGCTCCACGTTGGATCGGGTGGCAAATATTGATGGTCAGCTGGTCCAGCCTGGCACTACATTGTCTTTTCCCTGTTTTACATTGATCAGGGACAGACTCTACAGAGTGTGTCAGACGCATGATGGCCACCTGGAAGTAACACTGTGGGCGGTTCATCATCACTCGATGGCTGGACACACGGGCTGCCGGAAAACACTGGACCGGAACATCTTTTATGTCACAGACCCTGAAAAAAACTATACAGATTATTAGACATCAGGTCTGTTCGGACCAGCGTCTACCACCTGCAGACTGATGGGCTGGTGGAGTGGTTAAATAAGACGCTGAAGTTTATGATCAGGAAGTTCATTCAGGTGGACAGCCCAAGCTGGGATAAGGGCTAGACCCCTGTTATTTGCAGTGCAGGAGGTGCCATAGTCCTCCACAGGGTTTTCCCCTTTTGAGTTATTGTTCAGCAGAAAGCTGAGGGGTGTGTTGAACTTATTTAAAGAAAGCGGGGAGGAAGGTCCAAGTGCAAGTCAAAATGAGATTCAATATGTTCTGGACCTAAGAGGAATCACGGGTTGATTTGCTCAGGGTTCAGGAACGTCAGCGGCGCCTGTATGACATGATACGGCACTTTTCAACCAGGAGACAAGTCCTGGTGCTCCTCCCATCTTCAGCATCCAAGCTGCTAGCCAAGTGGCAAGGACACTTTGTGGTCACACGGCGTGTAGGAGATGTTGATTAGGAGGTGGAGTGATCACAGTCAGCATTTGTCTATTAAAGTAGTTTTAGGTACACCTCTGCATAACATCGTATCCTTGTTAACATAACGAAACAAAAAAAAGAGATATAGTTCAACTTATGATGTGCAATTACACTTTGTTGTAGGCGGAAAAAAAGCATGTTACCCAGGGTCACACGCGCCGCTCTCAGCATCGCACCGCACCCCCCAGGAATCGCCCCACACTTTAAAAACCCCTGCTGTAGACCAACTATATCATATATATATTTTTTTTATATTTATGTTTTTTATAAAGATGCAGAAACAGGGGAATAAATGACAGCCTTGGCATAGTTCTTACCCTCCTGCCGATAAAACCAGACCTCCCTGGTGAGCCACTCGGACCGTCATCACCCTGTGAAAAAACAAAATGGTTCAGACTGACCCATGGTGAGATATTATGAAGTCACATTCTACTAAGGCTCCTGCAATTGAAGAATAATTAATGAAATTGCTGTCATCAACACCCAAAATTCCAGTGTATATGTTGAAATTATTTTACCTTTTCTCCATTTTCACCTGGTTTACCCTCAGATCCCGGTTTCCCTGGTGCTCCCTGTGAAGCAAGTTGATAATGTTTAAAGAAATGAAAGACCAACTTTCTTTATCTCTTACATTGTACACACATGGCAAGTCTCAAAGAGTCCAGAAAGTTAAATCAGAAAACCGTACTCACATCTGCACCCATAGCACCTGGAGAACCCTGTGGTCCCATCTCTCCAGGTGGCCCCTACAAAAAATGCAAAATCAGCAGTGTTAAAGGAAAGTTAGCATTATGAATGTTGGATCAGCTGCTCATTTTTCATTTTTACCTCCAACCCTGGTAAAGCAGGAAGGCCTTGAATTCCACTGAGACCCTCTTCCCCCTGCACAGTGGATTAATATAATTAAGTCATGGTTATGGATATTTGCACCAGGCCAGATGCCTATACACAGTGGTATTTCAAATTTTTGTAGAGATCAGTCAATACTGACATGTTCTCCAGGTGGCCCTGGAGCACCACGTTCTCCCTTTAGCCCAAGTGGACCAAGTTCCCCTTTATTCCCCTGGTCTCCTTGTGGACCTACTTGTCCCTCTGGCCCCTATCATGAAAGTGGAAAAAAAATGTGGCATAATAAAAGATAGTTATAAACTCAACTAATTCCACAATTAAATCAAACATTAGTCAACGGACAGTATAATGCAACCATCATATTAACACTGAGAGAAGAGTAAGAAGATGAATGACAGAAACACACATAAATCAGAGCCTGTCCCGTGTTTACATGCCCAGTCAGTCTATTACAGACCTCAGACCCAGGGCCCAGATGCAGCATGTTTGACTTTTTAATCTGGCCTGCCAAACTTTGCTCTAAATTCTCCAAAATTTGCGCATGTGCACTTTTTCCAATAGATGATGTAGAAAGGGCTGAAAGCATTTTAGCCTGGATTACTTTACATGTTTTTTAGTAATTTACTATGATATATTTAATTTATATTTCTTATTACTATATTTTACTATCTATTCATTCATATGGCACACAGGTGAGGAGCAGTCAATTACCCATTATGCAACTCAAAGAAGTTATGCTTCTCTAGTCAGTATTCTGGTTGAAGATGCTTTACTCACAGTGGGCCCAGCTCTTCCAGTGTCTCCTTTTACACCACGTGAACCTATAATTCCCTGTAAGTGTGTAGAGAGTGTGTAAGAGTCAAGGTTATAATTACAGATTTACATAACATGTTGTCTGAAGGATGTTTACTGAACATTAGTTTACCTGTGGTCCAGCCGGACCAGGCGGTCCAATTGGTCCTAACGTCCCAGACTCCCCCTGGAGAGTAAAATGACAATCAACCACTCTATGAAATAACTTGGATTAAAGTGAGTCTCACAGCAGCTTATTAGTTATAATTAGTGCTATAAATTTTATACCTTCTGACCATGAGAACCACCCAGTCCAACAAGCCCAGGTGGGCCTGTGACTCCCTAAAATATATAAAAAATATCTCTGTATTTATTTGTTTTTTGTCAATGTAAAAACAAGATGAACCACAAAGTAAGCCACGGATGACAGAAGGTCAGGTTAAAGACAAGAAGGGGAGAATGCCACTCACCTGTAAACCTGCTAGCCCTCCAGGACCCACTTTACCCATCAGCCCTGGTTCACCCTATCCAAGATAGTGATTATTAAATATATACAGTATAATATCTCGCAATTGACCACATCTATCCATCTATATATGTATCAATCTATTTATCTATACTATTACCTCTAAAGTGCAAAGAGCTTTTCAAATTAAAGTGCTGTACTCCAAAAACAAACACAAGAGTGTTTGAAAAGTAGTTTGAATTTCAGCGCTGGCCAGAACATTTTAGTTTTTTTTTCTGTTTTCACTTTTTGAAAAATGCAGAAAAAGTTGGATATTATAACATAACATGTTCCCTATATTCACCAACCACCACAATATTATTCAGTTATATGATACTTATGAATCAATTTGAAATCTTAAATCAAATTTGAATGCTAATCTTTTTTTTAGATATGTATGACATACAGTTAAAAGAAGACATAGAGAACAACGCAATATTTTACCATGAACCCTTCGTGACCTTTCTCTCCTTTTGGACCCCTCTCTCCATTGTCTCCAAGGGCTCCCCATGGGCCTTCACGACCAGACAGACCAAGAGTCCCCACCTCTCCCTGAAAACCCCCCCCCCAAAAGTTGGCTTTGTCACATTTTGATTAGATCATTGTTACTCAACCTTTTTTGCACTTTGGACCGGTTAATATCTGGTTATTTATTCACAGATCTTTAAGGTGTAGAGAATTAATAGCCCTAAAAAATTTTAAATAAAATACTGCTCATGGGGCCGTAGGCCATCAGGCCCAGCAAAGTCTTCTCTGCTGGCCTAAACATACACAGGAAAACACATTTATTCTAAATATTTATTAATAAAATTGTTTTATTATTTATTTATTATTAATATAAAATTGATTTTACATTTAAAAAATTTGATATAAACTTTTTATCCAATCATATTTCAGCTGGCAAGTGTTTTCAGGTTCCATGAAATCTGCCAGAGCCTTTGGAATCAAAGTTGAAGGCTCCCCCCACAGTAAGTGAATGGCCACAGCCTGTTTAGTTTACAGTGCCGCAGTCACGCAAACCAATCATCTTACAGACATTTGCTGAATGCAGACAGGTATTGTTGTTTTTTTAACCCACCATGGCTGAAAGAGGAGAAGAGGTGGAACTGGTTGCAGATATACACTGTGTTCCAAATTATTATTCAATTCATATTATCTCAGATTTTCCAAAATTATCTATATGATTGGCAGTTATCATGAATTCCAGTCACCAACCATTTGAGTACAATTCCAATGTTTTTGAAAGAACCTCTCAATGATAATGGTACATTTAAAAAAAAAATACAAATCAAAACTGCACCTAAAATGCATGTTCCAAATTATTACGCACAATTGAGTTTCCACACATTTTATTGTCATGAAGAACAAAAATGGTCATGTGTGAAATTATGAACATAAGCAGGTCATGCCTGACTGAAATGTAACTGAAATCAGGCACTACGTATTTAAATCAAAACATCATCACAAGTTAAGTCACATCTGAATATATGACCCCTTGTTGAAAAGAACCGTCTCAAGTCTTCCATTCATTCAATTTGTCAGTTTTTGGATAGTATCTGCTGGAACAGCAGTGCATGAGGACAGAATACCCTCCCAGAGCTGTTGTTGAGATGTGAACTGCCTCCCACCATCATAAACACTTCTCTTGATGATGCTCGATAGGTTCTCTGTAGGGTTGAGGTCAGGGGAGGATGTGGGCCACACCATAAGTTTGTCTCCTTTCAAGCGCATTGCAGCCAGAGATGTAGATGTATTGTTTGCAGCATGACATGGTGCATTGTCATGCATGAAAATTATCTTGTTCTGAAAAGCACAATTCTTCCTTTCGAACCATGGCAGGAAGTGTTCTTTGAGGAACTCCACATACGTTGTGGATGTCATCTTCACACTGTCAGAGATCCTCAAAGGGCCGACAATCTCTCTCCCAATGATACCAGCCCAAAACATCACTCCACCACCTCGTTGTTTGCGCCGTAGCCTTGTTTGCATGGGGTCAACCAACAATCCACTATTCCATCCATCTGGACCATCGAGGGTTGCATGAAATTCATCGGTGAACACAACAGTTTTGAAGTCAGTCTTTACATAATGCTCGGCCCACTGGAGCCTTTTCTGCTTGTGTGCAGTGGATAGTAGAGGTCCAAACGATGGCTTACACACTGCTGCAAACCCCTGGAGGACCCTACATCTTGTTGTGACATTCATGTTGGAAGCACCAGCAGCTTCAAAAACTTGTCTGCTGCTGTGATGGGGCATTTTTACAGGTGTTCTTTTCTATTTGCCTGTTAGAAAGAGTCCTGGATGTTTATCACGCAGACGTGTGTGCTCTGAATCAGCTACATACTTCTTGTTAGTGCGATGATCGCAAAGAAGTTTCTTGGCAATTTTGATTGTCGTCATTCCTTGACCCTGGCACCGGTCTTTGCACCGGAGCCAGGGGAGGCCACAGCTATCTATGTTCCTGCAGCTGAGACCCATCAGCCTGTGTTAGACTTTTTGACTTTTGTTATATCTTGGTCTAGGATGGGGACTCTTAGTCGTAGAGACACGTACCCTTAGACCAAGGTACAAAATTTTTAAGGGCTAGGGTCCTTGGAACTGGAGTTACTTGTTTTATGTTTTTTGTACAGGCCTCACTAAGTTTATGTACTGTCAGAACTGGGTGCTGGTGTTTTGTTGTAGTGTTAGCTGTTTGTTTTCCTGTGTTTCCTTTGTCCATGTTCCTGTCTGCACCCAGTTCTGCCCTCCCACCCACCCAGGATGTTGTGTAGTTTTCAACGTCCATTAAGGGAGAGGTACTGTCAGGTCTGTCTGTCTCCCCTTCCTGCTGTGTCTGGTTGTCAGTGTGATCACACTCACCTGTGTCTCTGTTGTTAGTCTTACCCGTGTCAACTGGTGCCCTACGTATATATACAGACCCTTTCTAAAAAATTAGAATTTCGTGGAAAAGTTGTTTAATTTCCATAATTCCATTCAGAAAGTTAAACTTTCATTCATGGCCCACAATTTAATCAATTTGAGGTATTTGTTTACTTTTTACATAATTTTGGCTTCCAGCTCATAAAACCCACAAAAACAGGATTTCAATAAATTAGAATACTGTGAATAAATCATCAGGACATGAATGTTTTAAAGTGAGGGTCACACACTAATCATCTACTAAACTCAAAGCACCTGCACAGGTTTCCCCAGGTGTTATTTAATTGCTTTGGTTTGGTTCAATTATCTCAGTTTGGTTCAATATGGGGAAGACTGCAGACATGACAACTGCCCAGAAGACCATCAATGATACCCTCCATAGGATGGGTAAACCTCAAAAGTTTATAGCTAAGGAGGCTGGCTGTTCACAGAGTGCTGTGTCCAAGCATATCAATGGAAAGTCTAGTGCAAGGGAAAAATGTGGCAGGAGAAGATGCACTAGCAAAAGAGATGACCGTGGGCTTCAGCGGATTCTCAAACAGAGAAGATTCAAGTATCTGACAGAGAAAGAGTGGACTGAGGCAGGAGTCATAGCTTCAAAAACCACCACATTCAGACGAATCCGGGTCAAGCCACTTCTGAACCAGAGCCAACGTAGTAAGTGGCTCAACTGGGCCAAGGAGAAGAAGGACTGGACTGTTGGCCAGTGGTCCAAGGTCCTCTTTTCGGATGAAAGCAAAGTGTGCCTTTTATTTGGGAATCAAGGTCCAAGGTTTTGGAGGAAGACGGGTGAGGAACAGAACACAAGCTGCTTGAGGTCCATTGTGAAATATCCACAGTCAGTCATGATTTGGGGTGCAATGTCCAGTGCAGGTGTTGGTAAACTCTGCTTTCTTAAATCCAAGGTCACCGCAACAGTCTACCAGAATGTTTTGGAGGACTTCATGATTCCTTCTGCTGAGGATCTGTATGGAGATGCAGATTTCATCGTCCAGCAGGACCTGGCCCCTGCTCATACTGCCAGAAGCACCAAAACCTGGTTTGATGCTCATGCCATCACAGTGCTTGACTGGCCAGCAAACTCGCCGGACCTAAACCCCATTGAGAATCTATGGGGTATTCTCAAGAGGAAAATGAGGGGCACCAGACCCAACAACAAAGAAGGGCTGACAGCAAGCATCAAAGAAATGTGGGCTTCCATAACTCCTATGCAATGCCACAGCCTGATTGCCTCAATGCCACGTCGCATCAAGGCAGTGATTAAGGCAAAGGGATTCCCAACCAAGTATTGATGATTGATGTATCATTTTGAAAGTACTATATTTTGATTGATTTCTTTTTTTCTTTCTTTATTTTCTGCAAAAACTGAGAAATAAATGGTGATTTCTTCACAGTATTCTAATTTATTGAAATCCTGTTTTTGTGGGTTTCATGAGCTGGAAGCCAAAATTATCTAAAAAGTAAACAAATACCTGAAATTTATTAAATTGTGGGCCATGAATCTATGAATATATGAAAGTTTAACTTTCTGAATGGAATTATGGAAATTAAACAACTTTTCCACGATATTCAAATTTTTTGGAAAGGGTCTGTACTCCTCTTCCTCGCTCAGTCTTGTAGGATCATTTGGTTTGGGATCATTATTTAGATGTCAGTTGTTTAGTGTCAGATGTAAGTTGGTCCATGTTCCATTATTTTGAATAAGTTTTGAAGTCCTGTTTATCAGTCTATGCTGTTTTTGCCAAGCCATGCTTTGTACCTGCCTAACCTCTTTTGACAGTGATAGTTAATTAAACTATCTGAACTCAAGAGGAGCTCCACCAGTTCCTGCATTTAGGTCCTCGTTTCTTCCTGTCATCCACACAAAAATCCTGACAGTTGCCTACCCTCTTTGCAGATCACAATGTCATATGCTAACATCATCATCCATGAAGACTCCTGTCTGACCTCATCTGTCAATCATCAACAAAGCAAACAAGAAGGGGTTCAAGGCTGATCCTTGATGAAGTCCCACCTCCACCTTAATGTCCTCTGACCTTCCAACAGCACACCTCACCACTGTTCTCATACATATCCTGCACCAGTCTAACATACTTCTCTGCCACTCCTGACTTCCTCATATACAACCACAATTCCTCCCTTGGCACCCTGTCATAGGCCTTTTCTAAATCTACAAAAACATAATGTAGCTCCTTCTGACCCTCTCTTTACTTCTCCATCAACATCCTCAAGCAAATATTGAATCTGTGGTACTCTTTCCCGGCATAAAACCATACTGTTGTTCACAAATCTCTACCTCTTTCCTCAACCTAGCCTCAACTTCTCTTTCCCAAATCTTCATGGTATAGCTCATCAACTTTATCCCCCTTTAATTGCTACAATTCTGCACAACACCCTTTTTGTAATTTGGCACAAGAACACTTTTCATCCACTCATCAAGCATCATGTTTGTCTCTAACAATCTATTGAGGATGCAAGTGAAAAAAATTACTGCTTCTTTCCCTAAGCACTTCCATACCTCCACTGGTTTGTCAAGATCTACTACCTTTCCACTCTTCATCCTCTTCAGAGATGTCCTAGCTTCATCCTTTCTAATCTGATCTACATTCTCCCTGTTGGGAACTGGCTTCTCATTCCTACGCTTCTTATAATTTTCCTCATTGTTGTTGTTGTTGTTAAAACTCCTCAAAGTACTCCATCCATCTTCCCAGCACATTTCATCACTGGTGATGACATTTCCATCTCTGTCCTTAATTAACCTCACCTGTTGCACATCCTTCCCAGATTGATTTCTCTGCCTTGCCAATCTGTATAACTCCTTTTTTTCCTTCCTTCGTCTCTAACCTCTTATACAACTCCTTGTATGCCTTTTGTTTGACCTCCCCCAATATTTCTAGCCTTGCTGCCCTTCCACCTGATCTCTTGCACACACAACACTTCCACTCTTCTACAGTAACTCCCTACCTTATCCTGTCATTTACCTACATTCAGTGCTTCCACTTTCAGAGCAACATTTCTAACCTTCCTCTTTTCCCCTCTTTGGCTTATTCAATCTTCCTCCTCTTCTTCTTTGTCTTCGACCATTAGTAGTCCAATATCCAACAGTACCCTGTAGGTTAACAGCAGTCGTTATTGCAGTCGTTAACCCGGGCCCTGACCGATCTGGTAAGGAAATCTTTTTGCGGTCTCGCATCTTTGATTTGGCCAAAGTTTTACAACGGATGCCCTTCCTGACAAAACCCTCACCATTTATCCGGGCTTGGGACTGGCACAAAAAAAATACTGGCTTGTACTCCTAGTGGCAGTTTTTTTATTCTCGACAAAGTTATGGCACAGTTTTATGATGGCGAAGCAGTGCTGGCATCTGGACTAATTGGAGTGCATAGTAAAGAGGAGAAGGCACCAATGGCCCTAGATGCATAGAACAACCAGGGAGATTATGATGAAGACACTGTGCTTTTTTGTGCTCATGAATAATCATAAAAACAAACAACCAAAAAAACAGAAATATTGGAAGATAGGAATTAGAATAAGGGATAACAATCATCACGCCACATTCATCATTACGTTTTTGGCCATTACTTTTAAATTAAATGATTAATTAAATGGATTAGACTGATTGAAATGACTATGACAAAGCGATTCAGGATCTTTACCTTCTCCCCTCTGGGACCAGAGTCTCCAGGTTCCCCAGGAAGTCCTACATCACCCTGGGGAGAAAAATGGAGATTAGAATGTGTTAGTCTAAAAAAATTTGAAAACTACTATTCAAATATTTTGACAACACTTACTGATTCAGACTTTGTTATTGTGACTTTTCTTCCAGTCAACTGAACATTTTTTTAAAATCCTCAATAATGTTAATACAATGGGGCCCCAGCCTACGAATGCAATATTTTGCACAGATTGGTAGGTCCCCTCATTAGTTTATCCACTCCATGTTAAATAAATTATCTCCATGTTGTCCCACTGAAAAAATACAATTAATAAAAATCACCTGCTAACTAATCATTAAAAACAAATCGGGATTTGTTATTGTATAAAATAATAATTTGGGACAACATTTTAGTTCACTCGGCCAGACAGGCCTCTGCCACATTCTGCCGATGGAGGTTAACGTCTGGCTGTAGGAGGGTGAAGTGACAACGCATGTGAATCATAGAGCAGAACCAGACTGCAGACCGCAAAAAGGACTAGAAAAGCTACACAACTGTATTGGGCAAGGCTTGTGAATAATTAAATGTTTTTTTGAAAGGAACTCTCTGTCAGCTGGTGGTGTTCAGCTGGGGCCGACTTGTTGCATCATTCTCAACAACAATACCATACTCATCATCAATATCACAGCGAAGTTGCCCATTTTCTCTTGTTGGTAATTTCTTCTTCAACCCTTCCATCTGTTTTTTTCACCACCTTACTGCCCTCACCCTGCTTCCCTGGAGACTTAGTGTTTTATTGTATATTAGAAAAATCCTTGATTGGGGAGCTTGTCGGGGCATCACTGTATTTCTGAATGTAAGCGTGTGCTGTAAAGATTCACTGGGTAGATGCTTAAGTCAAGTGAAAACTTGTGAGAAGAAGCTAGTTAAATTGTCTTTTTTAAATAATATTATTCCACAAAGAAGTGATTTTACATGACACAATTTAAGTTTCACTTTTGTCTCCGGTGATAAAATCGCTAAGCCAATGGTCCACCACTAAAGTGACTACCGAGGTCTTCTAATCAGACAGCAGGGCAAGTGACATCACCAACAAATTCAAAGGGTTGCTTTTATTTTGTGTCTATTTTTGTTGTTTCCAGAGCGGAGATGCTAACAGGATGATTCTGTAAAGATGTCTGTTAAATTTCTGCTACTTTATTTGTATAATTAATGTCTGACAACCCTGGAAAGAAACTGAGTAAACTAACAGCACAAATGCATTGTCAGGAAAATTTTAATTTCACAGTTTATGTCACTGTGATGGTGATTCAACAGTTTTCTAGCAATGCCAACATTACAGGATAATAACTGTAATTAAACTAATAAATACAACCAAAACAACCATCTGTATACCATAAAACCACAGACTGTGGACAATCTGTCTTGTTTAATTAAAGTCTGACAACCCTGGAAAGAAACTGAGTAAACTAACAGCACAAATGCATTGTCAGGAAAATTTTAATTTCACAGTTTATGTCACTGTGATGGTGATTCAACAGTTTTCAATGCCAACATTACAGGATAATAACTGTAATTAAACTAATAAATACAACCAAAACAACCATCTGTATACCATAAAACCACAGACTGTGGACAATCTGTCAGATGTGGTCACAGTGATGTAATCAGGTCTTTAAACTCTTTACTGTTTTAGAAAATTTTGAATGTGCCTGCAGAACTTGTCAGTGTAACAGTGTAATTTCTACTACACTTAAAAAAAGTCAACATCTGGGACTTGTTTAAGTTTAAGACTTAGTAAAGATTCTAACCTCTGCTCCAGCATCTCCAGGTGGTCCCTGTGAGCCCTTCAGACCCTCAGTTCCTCTTTCTCCAAAAGGCCCTGCAAAACCAAGTTTCCCACGAGGCCCTGGGTCACCCTGTGAAAACATATTTTCTGTGACTGAAAAAGCAAGCAATGTTGAAGAAAGGGAACTGTGTTTTAAAGGTGTTTTTGGGAAAACCAAAAGTAACAGAACAAAACGGTGACTTTGGTAGCACCTACCAAGTCTTCAATATGTTATGGTTACTAGCTGTTTACTTGCACTGACCTGGTCTCCTTTCTGTCCAGGTGGACCCTCTACTCCTCTCATGCCAGTGGGACCCTGATCAGACAAAGGTAACAATTACTAAACCATCTATGATACCAGTCTAAGTCTAGACAAGAGTCAACAGGTTTGACATCTAGTGCATTTGTTTTTTACTTTTTTTACCTCTTGATTTCTCCACAATTAAGTTATACAGTTTGACTGACCTCTTGTCCATCTTGTCCTGTAGGTCCAGAATCACCTGTTGGACCAGGTGGTCCCTGGAAAATAATTTAGATAATATGCTCAATGCAGTCAAGTATTTCATTATAAAATTGACCAATGACAAGTGGTTCACCTTGTCTCCTCCTATCCCTGCTTCTCCGGATAACCCTTGAGCTCCTTGTGGACCCTAAGGACATCCATCAAAGAAGCTATTAAATCATACTGTGTATTTTGAAATGTGATGTATAAATAAAAACCTTTGCATTAGATAAATCTGGAAATCCATTCACATATCATGAGTCTGATTTTGGTACCCACTCACTGGGTTTCCTGCAGGTCCCTGGTGCCCCTGAGGTCCTGGAGGCCCGATGCTTCCCCGTGGTCCAGGTTTTCCACCTGCTCCATTGGTACCTGGAATACCTGGAGGACCCTATAAAATAATGCCAATCACACATTCATTCATAAAAATTACATTTTAATATATATGTGTGGTGACTGAAGATGGAGGGGAATGAAGGTATGTAAAATCTGACCGTACATAATTTGCATAAAATTTTAATTGAACTTTAAATCAGATCAAATGGTGGTTGATTTAATCATCATGTTACATGTAATGTCATCATGTAAATATGTAAATAAATTTTAACAATAACACAGTCAGGCAGTAATATTTTCGTCAAAGTCAAACTCACAGCTGGGCCTTCAATTCCTCTTGTTCCTTCATCACCAGGTCGACCCTAAGAGGAACAAAGTTAACTTGTGTCTTGTTTAATAATCCAGAAAACTAAATTTAGACAATTTAAACGAAGAACACTCTAGTTGTAATAATTATTAATGGTCGACCAAACAACAGGTTAACATATCTACTTCTCACCAGAGGTCCTCGGAGTCCTCTCTCTCCAGGAGCACCTGGACGACCCTAATAACAGAAGGAAAGAGGAGAGAAAGAGAGATAAGTCCACCCATGACAATGATGAAACTGAGTATACTAAAAATCATGTGCATTGCTCTTCGATAAAGTTTGTTATGTTCGTTAAACATATGTTGGTCTTTAGTTATCTCTTTTTATATATTTTGCCTTGTAATCTATATATTTATCTATTCAATCATCAATATTACAATAATTATTAGCTCCAATTTACAGTGGACACCTCATTGTTAATAGGGTTGTTACGTACACTGACGACATAAATGTTCCCAACCAAAGTATAAACAGCCCTTGGCCAATTGTGATGATTAGATATAAAAGAAACATGTGATTCAGACCTGAAGACTAAATGGGTTAAACATGTACATCAACTTCAAAAATCAGATTTTTTAAGTGGTCAATCACATACATTAAAATTATAAAGTGTTCAAATAACAAACTCACAGGAAGTCCAGCTTTTCCGACAGGCCCAGGTAAACCACGTGCTCCCTGCGTTCCCTAGCGGAGTAATAAAACCGATAAGGAAGTTTAACATATCAGATCAAGTTTTTAAAAACACGACACACATTCCTCCAGTCACACCATCATGGAGGATACTGTCCAGAAGAGTAGAGACAAAGAATGATAGAAGAAAATGTAGTGATAGAAGTTCGTACCCTTTCACCTGGAAAACCTGTAAGCCCTCGCATTCCTGCATTTCCCTGAATGCCCTACAAGACAAAATGACATTGTATGTTGATCCGCATACACACTTAACGCGAGCTCATAACTCTTTTCCACAAAATATTCAGCTAAATCTTATTGCCTGAACAATAAAGGTCAGTGTTGATCATACATATTAAGGATAGAAATGTTTATAGATCCATTAAAGATCATTATTCAGTAAATTAAGGACTGGAATAAAGTATTAGTTTAAGTAATTCACTATTTTATTTTGTTAAACCATACTGCTAATTTGCACTTGCTGGTATGCGTGATGGTGAAGATTGACAGCTTGCACTCTTCAAGCTGTCAATCTTTACCATCACATTAGACTAGTTGTTAGGTAGTTGGTGGGTAGCTCTCTATTCACTCTTTTTTGTACGAGCACTCAAGTTTTAGTTTTTTAGCTGCGTGTTGAGTTTCTGGTAAGTCAGCCATGTTGAATGCAGAAAAATAGACTCAAGAATCAATCCATTGCAGTAGGGACTGCACAAAGAGCCGGGCGGTATACCGTTCGCACCGGTATACCGGTAATTTTTATTTTTATGATATGAATTTTGCATTAAACCCCATACCGGTATGTGCGCATATCTCGGTAACACATGGAGGCGGAACGTTGCACAGCGGTAGATTGAGTGAACAGTGTTGCACCAAACAAACCAACTGTGCACGTGAGCGGTAGTAGTAGTAGTAGTGGCAGTACAGTGACTTGACCGGTCGGAGAGAATGTAGGGAGATGATTCTAACACACTCACTCCAAAAATGGAGCGGTGTCTGTTGTGTGGAGGTACTTTGGATTAGAGAAATCCGACTCGGATCAAACACGGGTAATTTGCAAAGGTTGTCAAGCTATTGTTTTAGCCGCCGGCGGCAACTCAAGTTATTTGCGTCACCACCTCCGCCACAAACATATCCTGGACTACGAAGATTGCATGAAAATGAAATCTGCATCTTCTCCCCCGTCCCTGCGTAACGTTGGCACTGCAGAAACACATAACATTACACGGACCTCCCTGGTAGGCGCGTTTGCTAAAGGGGTCATCTTTAAAAAAAAAAAAGCAAACGGTGGAATATTACCAACTCTATCACACTCCACTTAGCCAAAGACTTTATTTATTTGTTATAAATGTTAATAAATCTATAAATGTTAATAAAGTCTATATGGATGCAACTTGTTTATGATGTATTCACTTTGCAGTTACAGGGGGCACATCTCTCTTACATTGCAGTCATCTTTAAATGATGTTTTCAAGTTGCACAATAAAGAATTCTGTATTTTCACTGCAACTGTCTGGATCATTCATTCTGATTTCTGCACCTCATTACAATTATGAGTGCCTGACACTCAATTCTTTGTGAACAGCAACATTTTGTGGGACCATTAAAACCAGGGTTAATAACTATAATTATTTTCTAAACTATTAGGAATTGGGGTTAACACGTAAAAAACAATACCGTCAAATACCGTGATAATTTCTAAAAATACAGTGATATCAATTTTTGGTCCCAGCCCAGCTCTAACTGCACACATAATTTATATATGTTTATCAGTAAATCACTTCTTAGTACTCTGTTTGAGTGAAATTCTCTGGACATTAAGGGCTGGACTTTTCAGGACGTAGTTGACAGTTAGCCTGTGATCAATCAAAGGCTAACAAAAGATTTGAACTGACTGACAACCATCTTCTCACTTTGTTTTTTCCATGTGACAGACAACATGAAGCACTTACATACATGCCTACTGGGCCCTGAGGTCCCTCCACACCAGGCTTGCCGGTAAAGCCCTGAAGAGACACAGCACAAGAACAAATATAGGACAACACCACTTTTGATTGTTTGCTGGACTTACCCTCTCTCCTGGAGAACCTATTAAACCCGGAGGTCCAGTCTTCCCTGGTGGGCCCTGTCAGACAAATAACCAAAAATACCAGTCAGCTGTTTGAACTGTCAATAATAGCAGTACAGTGTCGGATAATTACTAAATAGAGTTGACTTTTCTAATTACCATTTTAAACCTCTCTGTTCTCATATCTCAATTGTTTAAATATGATGATATGAAGATTAAAAAAAATAACCCAGAAATCATTCCCCAAAGAGCTGGTTAATATTTAAATTCAAATAACTCCAACACAGTAGTTCAAGAACTTACTACTGGACCTGGGGGCCCATCTGCTCCCAACTCCCCTACAACACCAGGTAATCCCTAGACAAATCAAAAGAACAAGTAAAACACTGGGGTATGTGCAGAAGACCACAGAAAATGTGAAACTGTTTGTTATCTCTCTGATCATAAAGGAGAGTGTGCAGGGAGCTGTGAGTGGGGTGTTATCATGCTCAGTGCACCTCAGAGACATGAGGCCCAGCTGCTAAATCTTAAAACCACCTAATCGTATTCTCATTTCATCAATGTCTTTCATGTTGACTTGTTGGCAGCACTATGGACTGCCCACAGCAGTGTCTCATAAGGATCTAATCATGTGGTTGTGCAGCAAAGCAGCCAACAAAAAAAAAAATAATGATGTTACTTCACTAATACTGTCATACCGTTAGTCCTTTACTGCCAGTAAGTCCAGTTGCACCTGAGGAACCCTAAAACAGAGGAAAATAGCACTGATTTGTTACAGGTGAAAAAATTACAAATAATATCTGTCATTTGAAAATGAATGTGTTAAAGACAAAAACTGGCAAACATTAAATACTCAATTACAGCCGTCTGCTGTTAATAAAAGTATTGAGTGACCAATGAGTTGAGAAATAGAATAAACACATCACATAAAGGCACAAATCCAACGTGTTACATATAAAAAAAATATCATGGACAACGGGAACCTGTGTACCAGGCTTTCCTTCTGGTCCCTCTGGTCCAGCTAGGCCTGAGAAACCCTGGGAAGAATCAACAAAAACAAACTTTTAATGATGTCTTCTCACACAGATGTCATAACACGACAGTGTTAGACAGACTTTGTTTCAAGTATCAAGACGCAAACCAGCAGAAAGACAGCCTTTTTTTTTCCAGCATAGAAAACTGACACACACAAAGTTGGAGTGAATCCACATTGATCTACTGTGATCTCACTCCAAGTCAAAGTTTTTGTGTTCTGAATATTTTTTTGCTTTACAAAAAAATGAGATTATTTGTATTTTACAAACAATTCAACCCCACTCAAACATTAAAAAAATGAAATTTTAGGGTTTACCGAAGAGCCTGGTTGCCCAGTGTGACCCTTCTGTCCAGGAGGACCCTGAGGAAAGACAACTATACTCATCATATTGACTTGGTCCAACAGGCACATTATCAGACTTCGATGTGATGGTGTGAAGAACTAAGTAACTTTGGATCTTCATACCTTTGTGCCTCTTGGTCCTTGTTTTCCCTTTCTTCCATCTGGTCCTTTGCTTCCCTTTAGAGAATTTTACAATGTGTCAGCATCCAGACTAAAGAGATTCTTTAAAATATTTCCAGATGCAGGAACAGATGATTCCTCTTTGTCATAATGACTCAGAGTTACAGTCTCAAGCTGGAACCACTGATCCAAATATAATTCACATTTCACAGCTTTTCCTAGTTGACTGTGTAGTAATCTAATAATGATATTACTTTTAATTTATCACACTGAAAAACGGGGTAAGTTGAAAGAAGAAGAAGACTTTTAATTTATCACACTCTTATCGCACAAATTGAGATACTGACAAACAATGCTAACTTTACTGCCCCCCTTTACATATAATATGTAAGCAGATAGAAAAATGTCTCATTATTTAAGCTTTTTACTTTACTCTCAATAGGCCATAAAAGATGGACAATATCTATTAAATGAATACAATGCTATTAATATGAACACTGTATTATGAAGTTAATCGTGAATGTATCAGCCTATACATTTTTACACCCCTTATATATCAACTCTCAGTAAATGACAGGAATACAACTGCAACACATGAAAGTAAATATCTTAAAAGTGCCATTTCCAGTTACTTCATTACGTAAAAACAAACCAACCATCAACTACAACTACATTTTAGGCTTTCCCCACGCAGAAAGGGGGTTAGTATGGTGCAGTGTGATGGAGACCACTGCCCCTGTAACCATGTAATGGAGAAGTGGATGAAGATAAATGGATGAATAACTTTATTTTTAACTTTATTTTTTTATTTAATTTAATTTGAAATTTTATCACCCTAAGATGTGTTTATTTTTGTGTTATAGATGTCGAAATCAATGGTATGTTTTTGCTCCAGGGGCAGGGTTAGCTGGCACCACCCAAATCACATTGCACCAAATTGTGAGCCTTTCTGTGGGTGATGATCCCACAAGAAGTTATGTGCGTCGGGAAAATGCTATGCTCAGAGCATCTCAGTGGCAACCTGGCAGCTGGTGGATTCAAACCTGAAGCCCTGCGGACCGAAGTCTGCTTCCCTAACCACTGGGCCACCTCTGCCAACACTTGGTTATCAAAAAAGTGCAAATTTTTAGATAAGTTATTAGTTCAGGGTCCATGTTAATAACATGTTGGACGTCATTGTTGGCTCCTAGTGTGCCTCAGTGCTGCTTATGTGTTATGGCCTTGTGGCGGGCTTGGTATTGTTGTCTGAATATGTGTAATAGTCTACGACACAGAATAGTTATAAAACACATTGGTGTGTTCACACCCGAAATTTACTTTAGTGACCCGGGGGTTCTACATACCATAACATGAACTAAAGCGAATTAACGTGTGTTCACCTCACGGTTTTTGGTGTTAAGACATATAAAGAACATTTACCTTTGACCCACGACTGCCCTGTTTTCCCTGAGAGCCAGCTTCTCCATTAGGTCCCTGTAAAAACATACAACAAAGTGACATATTATAAAAAATAGTTATATACAGTATATACATATATTGTCATGTGGACACATACAATCACAGAAGAGTACAGTCATCAAGTTTACTGTTTAGCCAGTACCTCAGTTCCTCTGACACCCGGCTGACCCTTAGCACCTTGGAAACCTGGAAAGCCAGTGGGGCCTCTTTCCCCTTGAGGTCCCCCAATACCTCCTGCTCCTGATACACCCTGAAAGCAGTTGCACACTGAGCTATCGACTCAATGTTGTTTCTGGAAATAAAGTCAATGTGGCTGGTGCTGTTTTTTTATCACTCAACAGTTTTTAAACTGACATGAAGTCTTTCTGTTGGTTCTGTAATGAAGATATAGTTACAGTGCCAGGCACAGGGCTGGATTTCTATTTGAAAATCTATTGTCATGTGCCACTGACAATTTTTAAAATCTTTTTCTTTTTAACCAAAGCAGAGAAACATAGTTCTTACCTTTTGGCCTTTTGGTCCTGGATCTCCTTTGTCTCCGTCTGGTCCTCTGTGTCCCTGTATAAGAATAAAAAGTTCAGTGTGAAATGTATTGATAGTAATTGTCAACACATTAATTAATTAATTAAGCACTTACAGTATTTCCCAAAAATCCCACTGGGCCTGAATTGCCTGGAGGGCCCTGTTTACAACCACACCACATATTGAATACATTTCAAAAACATACAGTAACTAAATATATACACTACATCCGCAAAGTATTCACAGTGCTACACTTTTTCCTCGTTTTATTATGTTACAGCCTTATTCCAAAATTCATTCAATTCATTTTTTTCCTAAAAATTCTACACAGAACACCCCATAATGACAATGAAACATAAATTTTTTTATGTTTCATTCATTAATTTTTTTTCTAAACATTTTTAGAATGTTTTCCAAATGTATGAAGAATAAAGAATAAAAATAAAGAAGAAAAAAACTAAGAAACCACATGTACATAAGTATTCACAGCCTTCGCTGAGATGGTTGTCCTTCTGGAAGGTTCTCCTCTCTCCACAGAGGAACCCTGGAGCTCTGAGAGAGTGACCAATTGGGTTCTTAGTCACCTCCGTGACAAAGGCCCTTATCCCCCGGTCGCTTAGCTTAGATGGCCGGCCAGCCCTGAGAAGGGTCCTGGTGGTTCCAAACTTCTTCCATTTACGGATGACGGAGGCCACTGTGCTCATTGGGACCTTTAAAGCAGCAGAAATTTTTCTGTACCCTTCCCCAGATTTGTGCCTTGAGACAATCTTGTCTCGGAGGTCTACAGACAGTTCCTTTGATGATTCATGCTTGGTTTGTACGGTGACATGCACTGTCAACTACAGGACCTTATATTGACAGGTGTGTGCCTTTCCAAATCAACTCAACTCAACTCATGTCCAATCAACTGGATTTAATTGAAATGGTCTTCAATTAAGCTGTACAATCATATCAAGGGTGATCAGTGGAAACAGGATGCACCTGAGCTTAATTTTGAGCTTCATGGTAAACGATGTGAATACCCATGTACAGTATTTGTTTCTTAGTTTTTTATTTTTAATACATTTTCAAAACATTCTAAAAAAAAACTTTTTTCACATTGTCATTTTGGGGTGTTTTGTGTAGAAGTTTTAGGAAAAAAATGAATCATATAAATTTGGAATAGATAGATAGATAGATAGATAGATAGATAGATAGATGGATGGATGGATACATACAGTAGATGGGTAAATAGATATATATCTTTGGAGTGACTCACTATGCTGTTAAACGCGGAGTTATGACATGAGCGACTAAAATCTTTTCACCAGTAGGTGGCATTGTAACATAGCCGTCACACAATGAAAACCCTTCAAAAAAATCTACACGCCACATCTTGGCTGATAACCGTTCTGGACTTTGTCTAAATCTAATTTGAATCTTTCAGCAGAAGGGTGTGAATGTAGTGAATCCCAAGAGAGCAGGACACAGAAGGACACAAGAACGTGCCTACAATCTGACCAGAGCTCAAAGATGCTCGGATAGATGTGTAAATGTTTAATCCTGTTTAAGGTAATGAAATACAGTGACATGAACAAGAATCTAAACTAAATCCTGACTTAAATCTGTGACACAGGCTACCACGGCCATCTGTGTTCCAAAGACATACTCCATACATGTCCCCCTTCTGGGATGAAAAAGATACATTTCTTATTTATCATTATGTATTTGCACAGTTTTCACTTTTTGTACTTATTTACTTTAAATGAAACAAGAGGCAAAAAAGCTAATTGCTAATTTTTCATTTGCCCTTTTTGTTACAGACTAGTAATAGTACATTTTACGGATGGAATCAACTTTAAGGAATTCAACCAAGGTAATAAATACCACATTTTGACTAAAATAAAAAGGTCCATGTGTTTGAGACCATCAGAGAAGTAAATATTTTGTTCTCCCTGGTATCACATTTGGATCATGTCATGTCCATGTCTAAACAAAGAAAAAAATGTCCCTAATTAACTGAGTCTTTAAACTTTAGACTTGATGGTTTATTGACCTGCTTGAATGGAAAATTGTTCTTAATTATCTTACTGTAAAGATTTTCTATGAAGGTGCAGAGCCCTCCGTATCCATAGATTTTCTCTTGAGTTGCTGACTCCTCTATAGAAAATATTTACAGTAAGATTATACAGTAGAGCCACACTTCTTTTTTTTTTTAATACATTCATTATATAAAAAAATGTGAAGATTACTTAATCAAATTAGAATTTCTATTCATTCACATGCCTGTATTTACCAAACATTGATAACATTTATTGCATGCAGATGAAGATAATATAATTGATATGATTCTGTAGAAAATACATTTAACTGTTGAGCTCACCATGGGACCCTCAAATCCCGGTTCGCCCCGCTTGCCTACAGGCCCCACTGGCCCCTGGAAGCAAGTCAAAAGAAAAATATTAGAGTTAAATATGTAGTTTTTGCAGAAACCCCTATGAAAATTCACTTGGTGTCGTTTAATGTTGCCACCTGACAGACAGACATACACCGTGAAAACAAATAAAGACTCACAGGTTCTCCTTTAAGCCCCGGACCACCCATCATTCCTAATAGTCCCTGCAGATGAATAAATCAGAAAGAGAGTAGGAGGTGAATCAGATAAGTCTGATATCAAACAGAATACTGTTTCTCCCCTGGAATTACCTGTAGTCCTCTAAGTCCTGGAGCTCCAATCTGACCCTCCAAACCGGAAGGGCCCTAAGGGAAATGAACAGGTTATAACATCATGTCTCAAAGGTAAAAAGAAGAGTGGATCAAACACAATGTACCTGTGGACCTTTGGGACCAACAGTACCAGGTGGTCCAGCATCACCCTTAAAGAGAAAAAGAGAAGTTTCAGAGTGAAGGTTGTGTCACTGTTTGGCAAAGGAGAATTTTTCCTAATTTCTTAACTGAACTTTAGCATCAAGTTTTACAAAGCACTGAGGGAGAGACTGTGTTTTTTTAGGATTCCCAGATCAATTAAATAGAATCAATTATCATTCTTCCGATGACTTACATAATACAAATACACTGGACCGGAAAGCATTAGACCAATTCATGGGACACTTGGCAAATTGCTCTGTGACTTGTTCATGAAAGCCAGCCAGAAGAGGTACGAATCTCTTATTCACACACACAGGCATGATTTTCAGTCTTTTAAATGGAATTTATTGTGGTTTTTATATACTTCCACTTTGTAAGAAAATCACTTGCAGATGACACTAGGTAAAGCAAAAGACACCGAAGAATCAAACCTGAATTTTAATAATAATAATAATAATTTCATATTTATATCATGACTTAATACATACGTTTATTATGATTTAGATCTCAGGCTATGATGCGTTTTACTTTATCTATGGGTGACATGTGAAGGGTACTTTGACTTGTGTGATCTTACTCTAGAGCCATTAACTCCTTGGGCCCCAACATGTCCTGTCATACCTGGTGCACCCTGTGACACAGACACAATCATTTAAAATCAACATGTACATTTAATGTGTTTTATAATATTGTGTTATTTTGTGCTTACAGGAGACCCAAGGAGACCTAAAGGGCCAGGCAGCCCATCTTCACCCTGTAATCATTCAATAAGAGACATTCACATTTATCACACACTTATCCAAGACAACTTTATTAACTTTTTCAACTGAACCCAGGACTCTCTAATGTCCAATTTTGAGATAGACGTGCTATCTGTTACACTATGTAAGGACAGGAAAAATAATGTGTGGGTGTATGTATAAATATGTCAAAAAGCACATGTCTCACATCCGGTCCACATGGTCCTGGTGAGCCATAGGCACCTCGAATTCCAGCAGGGCCCTAAGGAAAATAAAAAGTATGTGAGACATAAATGACAAGATTTTTAACACAAAGGAGGAGAGAGTAGAATGATCATATGCAACATTAATCTGTGTCTGCATAGAAAGACATAAAGCATCAAACTTATCAATATAACCATACAAATATATATGGTACAGACACAATGAGTGGTGACTGGAAAGACTGACTGAAAGAAAGAACTCACTGCTGGGCCAACTAGGCCAGGACGTCCAGGCAAACCAGTCGAACCCTGAAAAAAAAAAAAGAATATAAAACATATACACCATTGACAACATCACTTAAAAAATGAATTAATAATATTGAAAAGGAAATGGATGGACCAAAGTACCTTCTCACCAGGTTCACCAATGCCCCCTCTTGGACCCTTCAGGCCTTCAAGACCCTGTAGTAAGGGAACAGTTACCATCTTACCACCATGATTAAAAAATACTGAAAATAGAGGGTCCTGACCTTTGACGTCAGTCTTCTCTTACCTCAATTGTATTTTCCCCACTAAAAATAATTAAAAGCCACTGAATATTTTTCAACCTCAAGAAATATACCATTAATGTATGTAATATATTTTACCAACTAAGTAAACTAAATTAATAGTAATGAACAAAACATTTAATATTAGCACTTCAGTGTGTCTGGGGAGAGAGAGGGAAAGTCTGAGAGAGAGAGAGAGAGAGAGAGAGAGTGTGAGAGAGTGAGGGAAAAAGAGCGTCAGATTACATATTATTATTTATTATCATACACAATGAGAAACTTTCCCAAGCCTTGGAGCTCGGTTAGAATTTTACTATGATAAATCAGCTCTTTCAGAAGTGTAGACATTAGGGTCTCCTCCTCTGAAAGTGCTCATTCATCAGTCTGTGCTCAATGGTTGTTATTTAGTTCAATGTTACCTAATTTAATAAAAGTCAGAGGACTTGAAGAACCAAAGAATTCACTGTAACCTGACTGACTTTTATATCTATCTATGTTTATTAATCCAGGCAGCTGTGTTTACCCTGCAACAGTACTATGCCAGAACTGTTTGCTGAGTGAAAGAAGTCAAACCAGTTTGATTCACGTGGTTGTGAAACCCCTAAATCCAGGGGTTACTCACCTCATCACCCTTTTCACCTTTAGGCCCATGTTCCCCTCTGTGTCCCCAGGGGCCCTGATGACAGCAGAAGAAAAGCTTTCACCAAATGTTTAAAGAAATGTATGATTTATGAGCTGTAACATCCTAAATTGTCCTAAACACGCCCTACTCACAAATCGAGTTAACATACCTGTGGCCCAGGGGCTCCTGGTGATCCAGGCTGACCGTCCTGTCCATTTTCACCTGCTTTTCCTGGGGCCCCTTGTGGACCAGGGGGACCCCTGGCACCCTGTTCCCCCTGTCAAACAATCAGGAAGCATGTTAGACGAACTGATACATTAGTCTGCAGATGCGTTATACTGTCAATACCATGTCTTGACACACACATACACACACAAAGCATCAGCTTAGATCTAAGTAGACATTCATCATCTCACATACATTGGACTCCAGCACTGTACCGTGGAATCAGCTGCACTGCTAATGGACAGAACAGTGTTTGAATGATGAAGACATGATGGATGTTGTGTCGTACAGGCACTAACAGGCTTGGTGAAGATTTCTTTAAAACAACTAAGAAGAACAGGATGTAGGCTTCAACTCAAACTAGACCAGTGGTCCACAACCTTTCCTGTACCAGCCAGTTAAATTATTATTTTTTGAATGACTAGCAATAAAATAAATACAACTGAATTATACCAGGCAGATTTAAAAACATTTTCTACATACATCAAAAAACAATGTCTGGCATGCACAACCACTGTGCATGCCAGAGAACCCTGCCAGAGAAAGATGTCTTAGAGTAAAATAGAATAGAATAGACTCTATTTGTCATTGTACTAGTACAACGAAATTGCAATGGAGCTTCACACATTACCACGTATGACATAAACACATAACATTTAACACATAACACATGAGTTTGTATAGTCAGTTATTATTCAATATTCTTTCTGCTTGCCGGAAGAAACTGTTTAAAAATCTAAAGGTTTTAGTCTTTATTGACCAATAACACCTCATGTGGTGGACAACAACCGAGTCTGCTATCAAGAACAGACTGTCCATCACAGAGGCAGAAGAACTGCGGTTAAAGGTAACAGCCACTTTGGCTAGCGCCAAAACACCACCCTCCAACATCACTCAAGAAGAGAGGAAAGCACTGACATCACTCCAAAGAGACTCGGATTTCACCATCTTTTACCGGCTGACAAAAGGAGATCCTCAACACAGCAGATTACCACGGTGAGATAAATACTCTTCTTAATGATGGGAACACATATGAGACCTTGAAACGAGACCCCACCAGTGGCTACAAGAAACAGGTGGTGGCCTGTTTACAAGACCTCAAAAAACACCACTGTATTACTTGAAACGTAGTATTTCAAATTATACCCTGGTGACTCCTTTCCACGCATCTATGGACTTCCTAAACCGGTATCGGTATATATGATGGGGGCCCCTCTAAGGCCCATAATCAGCAGTAGCAATTCAGTCACATTTAACATAGCCAAATATCTGTCCAATCTGGTTGGTAACACCCCACATCATATTAGAAATTCACTAGATTTTTCTGAAAAAGTTAGAGGACTGAAACTGAAACCAGATGAAACAATGGTTTCTTTTGGTGTAACTTCACTTTTCACTTGCATTCCTTCATCCGACGCAGTTAAAATGACAAGAATATGCCTACTAGCAGACACCACCTTAGCTGACAGAATGGTCTTAAGCCCTGACCAGCTTTGCAAACTCTTGGAACTGTCACCACCTACTTTCAATACAACAATTATTTTTTACAGACAAAAACACTGCTGTGCCATGGGGTCTCCCATTGTAGCTAACCTCTACATGGAGGAAGTAGAACAAGAGGCACTAGCCTCCTACAGTGGCGTTGCACCATCACACTGGTACAGATATGAGGATGACACATGGCTCAAAATCAAAACAGTTGATCTTTTAAATATATCTCTTTTAACCTGTGCAAACTTTGCTTAGGTGTTTATTTTCAGTTTCGGTTGATAGAAGATTTTAAATTAAGTGCACTGATCAAGATTATATAATAAGATGGGTGCATGAGATGGTGGTTAGGGAAAAAGGAGATGTGGCAACCGCAGATCAGGTGGTTGGACTCTATCAGAAAAGAGGTGTCTGAGAAGCTAGTGGTGGTACAGGATACAGCTGAAGCCAGAGGTCCATGACAAGTAACGACAACCCTATTTGAAGAGGGGAAAAAAGAGGGAGTGGTGCAGGCGTTTGGGACCAATGAACTACACTGTTATTAAAAAAAAAAGTGAGCGTGACCCATGTGGAACGTTCTGGTTGTATGTACTTCTCATAACATTCATTATCTGAATGTGAGAAATTTTTTAAATTGAATTAGTACCAGATTCTCTTCACTACATTTATATGACTCACACTTGATACATGTCAACATTTTTGCCTTTTTTGCATCTCTGTTTGGTGACACAACATGCATGTGCACATAATGTTAGTGGGAAACCCCCTAGTTAAAAATGTCTCTACTTTCAGATTACATATTTATTTCAACAGATTACAGATTGCAACAGGTTGTTCCCACCAAGGCCATACATGGGGAGCAACTCTCTCTCTCTGTCTATCCATAAAGCACCACGCCCCATCTCTTACAGCAATATAAAGAAAATCAACCCCACCACCCTGACTGCAACTATCAACTCCTCCTCCCTTCTCAATATTCACGTCTGTCCACCCCTGACGATCTGGTCTCCCATTATAACACTGGACTTTATACTATTCTTGACTCTTTCACCGTCTCTGCTCCTTGGTTCACCCCCCACCTCCGGCTCATGAAAGCCAGAGGACGGCAGCTTTAACGCCTCTACAGAAAAACTGGTCTCACTATACACAAATAAATGTACAATAACCATCTCCTAAGTTATAAAGATTCCATTGATACCACCAAAACACAATACTCACCCAACAAAGGAAACTCAAAATCACTTTTCTACATTCTTAACAAGAACACCAAAGCCAGGACTCTCTCCCCACCCACCTATACACTACATCCTTCTGTAACACCATCATGTCATTTTTCAACGAGAAAATCAATAAAATTCACCAGAATCTTGGTACATTGCCTCACCATAGCACCCCAGCTGAACCCCCCCCCTCACCCCCCCCCCCCCATACTCTCCCTTTCCTCATTTTTGCTCCCCACTCTTACATTAATCTCCGATCTGATCAAGAAATCCAAACCTTCCACCAGTCAACTGGACCCCCTCCCCTCTCAACTTGTTTAAATCTGTCTTCCCTCTCTGGCACACCTTATCTCTGTGATCATCCACTCCTCCCTCACCACTGGTAATGTCCCTTCATCTCTCAAAACAACTAACATTACCCCAATTAAAAAAAACAAACAAACCTGGTGCTGACCCCTCCAACCTCAACAACTTCCGTCCCATCTCCAATCTACCCTCCATCTCCAAAATCTTTGAAAAAAGTTGCATCTCAGCTCCACTCTCACCTATCTTACAATAACCTGTATGAACAGTTCCAGTCTGGGTTCCGCCCACTCCACAGCACTGAAATGGCTTCTGACTCTGGACTCCTCACCATCCTCATCCTCCTGTACCTGTCCACAGCTTTTGACACCATCTGTCACACCACCATTCTCAGCAGGCTATCCTCCATTGGCATCACCCACACTCCCCTTGACTGGTTCACTTCCTACCTCTCTAGCTAAACTCAGTTTGTACAGCTCAGGTCACTTAAATCCACCACCTACCCCGTCACCTCTGGTGTGGCCCAGGGCTCCGTCCTGGGGCCCCTTCTCTTCATCATATATTTCCTTCCCCTTGGTTCAACATTCAATTCCACTGCTATGCCGATGACACCCAGCTCTACCTCACCACAAAACCCTCATCATCAATCCCGCCCACCTCTCTTACAGACTGCAATTCTGAAATAAAAATCTGGTTCACACAAAACTTCCTTCAACTAAACAGCAATAAAACCGAGGCTCTTCTCATTGGAACTAAATCTTCACTTTCCAAAGCCAACAGTCTCTCGCTCACCATCTGCGGCTACTCAATCTCACCCTCCCCCAAGGTAAAGAGTCTGGGTGTCACCCTTGACAGCACACTTCCCTTCCAAGCCCATATCAACAACATTACCCGGTCTGCCTACTTTCACCTCAGGAACATCAATCGCCTCTGCCCCTCCCTCACACCCAACAGTGCTGCCATCCTTGTCCACACCTCCCGTCTGGACTATTGCAACTCACTCCTCTTTGGCCTACCCCACAAATCCCTCCATAAACTTCAACTGGTCCAAAATTCAGCTGCCCGCATCATAACTCGAACCCCCTCTATCCACCATATCACCCCTGTCCTCCAACAGCTACAGTGGCTCCCCATGCACTTCCGCATCCAATTCAAAGTCCTCCTGTTGACATTCATGGCCATACCTAACCTAGCCCCCCCTTACCTGTCTAACCTCCTTGTTTTCCCACTCACTCCCGCTCCCTCAGATCCTCCTCCACCATCCTCCTGTCTGTTCCCCCCGCCCGCCTTACCACCATGGGAAGCAGAGCTTTCAGTCGCTCTGCTCCTTGCCTATGGGACTCCCTTCCACCGTCGCTCATTGACTCATTCATCTATTCAAAACTGCATTTCCCTCTGATTTAAGCAGCTGAAACATCGCCCCATCAGCCACCCCCGACTTGCACTGTTTGAACTGTTTCAACATAGCTTAACTACCTATAGCACCGCAACCCCTCACTCCCCGCAACCGACTTTTGATTAGATGACTTTACTTTATTTTAATTAACCCAGCCACTACGGAGCGCAAGCGCAGTGTTTTTTTAGACACAGAAGAAGAAGAGGAGGGAGATTGATTAAGACAAAGAGGGAAAAGAGGAAGGTTAGTGTGTTGGTCTGAAAGTGGGAACCCTGAATGTAGGTACAATGACAGGGAAAGGTAGGGAGCTAGCTGACATGATGGAGAGAAGAAGAGTGGATGTGTTGTGTGTGCAAGAGACTAGGTGGAAGGGCAGCAGGGCTAGAAACATTGGGGGAGGTTTTAATTATGGATTAGATGGGAAGAGAAATGGAGTAGGGTTGATCATCAGGGAAAAGTATGCAAGTAATGTGGTGGATGTGAAACGTGTGTCAGACAGGTTGATGAAGGTACAAAATAGAAGGAGTGATGTTTATTGTTGTCAGTGGTTATGCTCCACAGGTAGGCTGTGAGTTAGTAGAGAAGGAGAAGTTTTGGAACGAGCTGGATTTGGTTGTAGAGAGCATCCCCAGGGGAGAGAGAGTGGTGATTGGAGCAGACTTCAATGGCCATGTAGGAGAAGGCAACAGAGGGGATGAGGAAGTGATGGGTCGGTTTGGAGTTAGGGATAGAAATTTGGATGGACAGGCAGTGGTGGATTTTGCAAAAAGAATAGAGTAGTTGAGGTGAAGTTGAGGAAAGAGGTAGAGATTTGTGAACAACAGTATGGTTTCATGCAGAGAAATGGTACAACAGATGCAATATTTGCCTTGAGGATGTTGATGGAGAAGTACAGAGAGGGTCAGAAGGAGCTGCATTGTGTTTTTGTAGATTTAGAAAAGGCATATGACAGAGTTCCAAGGGAGGAACTGTGGTTTTGTATGAGCAAGTCAAGAGTGGCAGAGAAGTATGTTAGACTGGTGCAGGATATGTATGAGAACAGCACAACAGTGGTGAGGTGTGCTGTTGGAAGGACAGAAGACTTTAATGTGGAGGTGGGACTTCATCAAGGATCTGCCCTCAGCCCCTTTTTATTTGCTCTGGTGATGGACAGATTGACAGATGAGGTCAGCAAGATTGTCCAGTCTCCTTGGACAATGATATTTGCAGATGATATTGTGATCTGCAGTGAGAGCAGGCAACAGCTAGAAGAGAAGCTAGAGAGGTGGAGGTTTGCACTGGAGAGAAGAGGAATGAAGGTCAGTCGTAGCAAGACTGAGTATATGTGTGTGAATGAAAAGGGAAACAGTGGAATGGTGAGATTACAAGGAGCAGAGGTGGAGAAGGTGGATGAGTTCAGATACTTAGGCTCAACTGTTCAGAGCAGTGGGGACTGTGGAAGAGAAGTGAAGAACAGAGTACAGGCAGGATGGAACAACTGGAGAAAGGTCTCCGGAATGATTTGTGATAGAAGAGTGTCAGCTAAGGTAAAGGGAAAGGTTTACAGGACAGTGGTGAGACCAGCCATGATGTATGGACTAGAGACACTAGGAATAAGTAGAAGACAAGAGGAAGAGCTGGAGGTGGTGAGATTCTCTTTGGGGGTGACAAGGATGGACAGGATCAGGAACGAGGTAATCAGGGGGACAGACAGGAAGGTTTGGAGAAAAGGTTAGAGAAGCCAGATTAAGATGGTTTGGACATGTCCAGAGGAGGGACAGTGGTTATATTGGGAGAAGAATGCTAGACATGGAGCTACCAGGTAGGAGACGAAGAGGAAGGCCAAAGAGTAGATTTATGGAGGCGGTGAGGGAGGACATGGAGGTGGTTGGAGTTGGAGTGGAGGATACGGAGGACAGGGTGAGATGGAAGTTGTTGACTCTCTGTGGCAACCCCTGAAAAACGGGATAAGCCGAAAGAAGAAGATTTTATTTTAATTGTTTTAACTGTTTCACATTGTTTCATGATGTTTTTATGTTTTTACTGTTTTTTTCCTCTCTTGTGTACAGTGATCTTGAGTGTCCAGAAACGCACCCATAAATAAATTGTATTATTATTATTATTTTTAACTATTCAATTGTATTAATAAATTACAACTTTGGTTAGCACCACTTATTATCTTGTTAAAGTATTACAGCTAGTGTAGTCAGGATCCCTGTGAGGTGCTATTGTACTATTGTGGTGGGTACTGAGGGGCATGGATCACCTCAGGAGGGTTATGGGTAAAAGGGTGTGTTAATGTATGGTGTTGGCGCGCTGTACTAGTTCACTCTCTTGTTGTGTTGCTTCGAAGGAACAAACATTAAAGGGCAGTTTCAGCCTCAAAGTCATCCTTCTCCTGGATGACTTTGCCACACTAGTGGCACGTCGTTCTCTGCTGCTTCATGCTTGAAGCAGCAGAGAACGATGTTTCCTCCCCCTCCATGTCGCCCCAGCTACAACAGCAGGGTAGCACAACAACTGCACTGAAGCTCCCGAAGTTTCGACCCAGCATTGTGGTTTCAGCATGTTGAGGCACTGTTCCATTTATGCTGCATAGCCGAGGATGACTCAAGATATTACTTGTTGGTAGCAGCTCTCGACCAGCAGACCACCCTCCGTGTGATGCAGCTGTTAAGAAACCCTTCGTGTTTTGGCAAATACACTGAACTAAAAAGACTGTGCCCCGGAGGTACGGTCTGTCCTCTTCGGACAGGGTGGACAAACTGCTCTTCTTGCGATGGTTCCGCAGCAGACCTCATGGACCATATGCTGTCGTTACTCGGAGCAGATGATGGCAGTTTTCTGTTCTCGCGCCACTGTGCGGACAACTCTCTGTGCCTTCTAGCTGGTGACCATCGTGGTTTGGCAGAAGAAGCAGATCGAATACTCGCTACTAAGCATTTCTCTCCGCCAACAGATCAGCTATAAAAACATTTGGTATCAGGTGTGAGACTGTTGGTTTCAGCAGACGCCAGTTTGATGGGACTTTGTTATTGCTGCCATCACTGCTCCCACATTAGGTGCAGACTTTGCGTGTGCAAACAGGGTTACTGGTTACTCATCGCCACATTATTGATGCTGTGTCATTCACTGCATTTAAATGTCAGACAGGGGGGACCTGGGCTGCTGACGCACGCCAGTTTCCCTACGTCAGGCAATGTGTTCCAGCATTTATTGTCGCATTCATTTCGCCTCTCTAACTACTACAACTTTTTGTACTGCTGTTACAAGGTATGGGGTGGAGCATTTCATCTCTACAGACGGTTTTCCAGTTTTTGCGTGCACACTGCCTAGACACAGTAAAATTGACTATCGCTTAATTAGAGTTTTCTAATATGGAGCATTTGGGAATAGTGCGGGAATAGTGTAGTTCCAATAGCCAGTGGGCTTCACCCATTCACATGGCGTATGGGTAGTGGTACCCATATGGTGATTTACTGTGGTTGAACAACTTAGGGTTTTTGCGCATGCTTTTTGACCTTAAAGGGGCAGCACAAACATTTCAGAGGTTAATGGATGCGGTGCTGCGGCATCTCGACTTCGTGTTTGTTTATTTCAATGGCACCCTGTTCATAAGCCCGTCGGCCGAGACGCACCTGTCACATCTGAAAAAGTATTTTCAGCGCCTAGCAAAAGATGGCCTAATTATTAACCTGAATAAGTGTCAGTTCAGTTTGTCAGTCATTGATTTTCTGGGCCATCACATTTCCATGCAGGGTGCAGTTCCATTGGTATCTAAAGGCATTGCAAAAAAAAATAGCTGGGAATGGTGAATATCTACAACCTTTTCATATCGCCTGCAGCCCACCTCTTATGCTGTACGGGGCCCTTAAGCTGAAGAAAGCCAGCATCCAAGTAGAATGAACACCTGATCGAATCCAGGCTTTGGAGTGGGAAAATTCCGCCTTAGCTGAGGCAGCACTCCTTGCACGTACCTCACCCACCGCACCCTTCGCACTTACTGGTTGAGTAGTCGAGTGTTCGAGCAGCAAGTGGAAGGTGTTTTCCAGCTTTTGGCATTCTTCAGCTGAAGCTGCGACACAACATTTTCATTTACTGCGTATATCGTCCACAAACCTTTGATGTTCCCAATGTCAAAAGTAACCGAGCCATGGTCTGCTTGTCAGACCGGCCCCATCAGACATTACCTTGGACAGTGGCCCCCAGTTTATATCGGAGCTGTGGACAGCGCTAGCTGGGTTTCTGGGTATTCAGATTCACTGTAAGACCGTGTATCATCACCAGGCTAACAGCTTGTGCGAGAGGTTTCACCATTCACTCAAGGGAGCCCTGCACGCTGCATTTGTAGAGGGTAACTTGGTCGATAGGTTGCCTTGGGTGATGTTGGGTTTGCCCTTGGCCCCTAAGTTGGATTTGAACACCTTGCCTGCTGAGGTAGTCATGGGTTACCGCTCCATGTACCGGTGAGCTTTTGCCGGAGAGTGCTTCCCCATCCTCAGTTTCAGAGCAGTTTCAGCCTCAAAGTCATCCTTCTCCTGTCACACTGTATCTTTATGTATCTTATGATCCACAAGACGGTAATAAATTCTCCCAAATTTTTTACCCCGAAGTTGTTCAGTCAGTTTTGGCACTACTTACCTTCTAGCCTAACCCTGAGATGAATAAGGAGGGCCTTAAAAACACGAGTTATCTACTGACAGGAAGATAGAATGTGAATCACAAGTTCAACATGATGTATACCATTTCTCCTGGTACTCCTGGTTGTCCTCGATCACCTGGTTCACCAGGAGGACCCTTAAAGAAGGATCAAGAAAAAAATTAATTAACAGACACAAGAGAAATTTTCATCAGTATCTGTATCTCATTGTATCAATCATTGCAAGTCTATAACTAACCCGTATGCCTGTCCTGCCCATCCCTCCGGGGGGTCCTGGAACACCTTCTTGACTCTGTATGCCAATGAAGAAAAAAACAATCTTGAGTCTACTGGAGTGAAACAACAATGACAGTACTATAATACTAATATTTCTCATAATGTACTTACAGGCCAACCAGCACGGAGCAACTGGTAGACGTTGGTTTGCTGCAGTAAAAAGGGTTACAGAGAAATATCAATGGAATGAGGTTAACTCAAATGACTACACGTGTGGATGTCTCTTTGTCTACGAGTGTCTCTCTTTCTATGTTTACTTCCTTGTCTGTCTGTGTGTGTGTGTCTGTGTCCTTGGCAATGTCTAAGCCTGTGTAAATGTGTTATTTTATCTAGTTCTTCTTCGTGTCTGTGTCTGCTAGACATCTCATATAAAGCGTGTTTATGGATGAAACATACCACCAACTACAAACATGACTATTCTTCCTGAAAAAAAACTTACAAATGATGTTCCCCTTATATTTACAACATTACCATACTACCATACAGGATGATAGTTAACAGATGAGGACACACACACATTAGGGGCACCTGTGTATGTGTGTGATGGTGTGACCATGCATTCAGATTTCATTCTTATAAGACAATGGCTCACTTTGAATTACTATTTTATGTGAATAGTGTCAAATTAACATTATAATGACAATGACATGGAAATGACAAAGAGGTATGGTTTTTAATGAGTTTAATGAGTTAAATAGCATCACTCAGTGGTCACTAACGGTGATAGTTCTGTCTTTTTGAGCGTAAATCTACATTGAAATACAAGGGAGTTCTCTCCTCCTCCTACCTCACATCGTGAAGGACTCTAAAAAAAGATCTTCAGAATGTATTTAGGATTAGGTTAAATGTAAGTTCTAACTGTTAGGTCAATCAGTGATGGAGGACAATCTTCCAAAGTATTCATAATTTCATCTTGTTTACAGTCATAAACAACAATTTAGGTCATGTTGCAAAAAATGGGGATCACTTTGTCAGATGCCTAATACTGATCACCATCTCACCTGGAATGTAGCCCACTCCTCTGGTGTGTTCTTCCACAGGTACAGGGATGGTAGACCTGCAGGCCCGGGAAGTCCCTGCTCCCCTTTTTTCCCCTGTCGGCCTTCCAGTCCTATTTTTCCCTGTCACAGAAGAAATGTCAATGGTGCAATGTGATCATACAAGTGAATGATATAATTGTTTTTTGAGACATGACTTCATGTAAATTGCAGTTTCTCTATATTAGGGTCTGAGGTTGGAATTGTTCTTTATCAACAGAGCTTCACCTCAGTTCTAACCACCATCACAGACTATTAGGTCATAAATAACATGAATTCACCTTGTCACCTTTAAACCCAGGCAGACCATGGTCACCAGGACAGCCCTGTGGAGAGGTTACCACTTGTAGTTAAATGCTTGACAAGACAGCAAGTAAAAAGAGTTTATCTAATTAATTTGATAAATGATATTTTACCACACTAAAAATGTGAATTTGATGTAAGCAAGAGAAAAGTCTTTGTACAGTTATTAACTTGTTAGTAAATCATTGCAATTACTGCAATATATTTTAAATATCATGCTTAAAAATGTGGAACTGGCTATCATTCTGCACTTGCACAGAGACAAAACTAGATCACATGGACATGGGAGCTGCTGAAGGGACAGGACAGGAAGGGACATGACAATGCAGGACAGGACAGAACAGTACAGACAAGTCAAGACAGGTCAAAACATGATGGGACAGAGCAGGGCAATCCAATACCAGGACAGTACAAAACAGAACAGAAGAGGTAAGGATGGGAAAGGACAGTCTATGAGAAATCTGGACTGTACAAATCTGGACAGAATAGGATACGACAGAACAGGGAAGGGAAGATCTGGACCCAGGACATGATGGATTTACCTCAGCGAAGGAAGGACCTTATGAATCTAAAAAAAACTTAAAGCAATGGGAGGACTTTGTATATTATTCTGTCACTGTTTAGTTCGCCCGCCTGCCCGTCCTGGGTGAGGATCCCCTCCACTGTCGATCACCCTGAGGTTTCTTCCTTTTTTCCCTGTCTGGGTTTTTTTGGGAGTCGTTCCTCAGCCTTTGTGAGGGTCTATAAGGGCAGGGGTTATTCTCCCTTATTGAAAATTGTTGCTCCAATGTTTGGATGTTTTGTGCAGTGCCTTGAGATGACGGCTGTTGTGATTTGGCACTTTAAATAAAAAAAAGTTTGAAGTTGAAGTTGGAAGTTACAAATGGACTGCGTGGGCATGACTAAAGTGTACAGGACAGTACAGAACAGAAACAGATTCAAAACAAAATATTAGAATAGAATTGAACTGACATTAAGACCCAAACTGTAAATGTAGTTTATGAAATCATCTATTACACATTTGAAAGGATTTATACTAGTTATTGTAATGACATATTGGCACTGATGACAGAGGCAGTAATAAATCAATGAACCCTGGGTGTTGTGACCCAACTTTTACGACTTTAGAAAACAAGAGGTCCATAAATCCACTGTCCCTCTCTGTCAAGCATTTGGCTTAGAACAAACAAACCATAAGAAATATTTTTTTTTTAATTCAGATGTTACTTATGTGGGATCCTTAATCAAATGGAAAGAAATAAAGTTTGTCCTTGTGTTACATCTTAGGTAAAATATATATATATAAAATAGCCAAATACGTTTGCTGTGAAAAAGATTTATTTCACAGCAAACTTATTCAGCTTTTTTTTTTTTTGAAGCCATTACAGAAAGTAAACCTTAACCAGTTTGTTTGACAAGACACACTGGTATTTCATGTGTTCCATCTGCCAGTCAGTGTTCTGAGGCCAAGACTGAAATATTCTTTATTTTAACTTAGTACACAATATTGTTTTTGTGTCAGGACAATGCTGCAGGCAACTTACTGTATGTTATGAGAAAAGCTGTGGACTGTACTGCAGGAAAGCACAGCCAACAGGACATCTTCCTTCAAGTTTGCTACAGCTGGTTTTAATCACTGCTGTCCTGCTGAAGAGTATCTGTGTGTTTTACAGCAGCGTGACTCCAGAAACTAGACCAGACAAGACCAGATGTGCCTCCTGGTTCTAGTTCTGGTTTGCTTTTCAGAAAGCTAGTGCAACAACCCAACTTTAACACCAGGTGAAGATCATTGTCATAAATTACATTTTCTCAGAGACACAGATCTGGTATGTCAGCATTGAAATCATGAATCAGTGTAAAGCCATGAATAAACGTACTACAACTGGTTAAGCAGTGCTCACATGGGAGCATAAAAGACATGTGAATCAACATATGTTTCAGGGGCGTATCCTAGACTGATCATTCTCAGATGGCAGCTTATGGAGAACAGCTCTTGTAAGTTGTTAAAGTACAAGCAGACGTCACACATTCTTCAAACACCGGGTTCGTCCTGTTTTATCTGATATTATACATCAAATTTATGGTAAAACTGTGGGGAACTTTGGCTAAGAATGTCCACAACACTGCTGTGGAACAGCAGCAGTTCCTTATTAAAGACACACCAGTTTCTATAAATTCCTTTTCTTCTCCTTTGAGTTTTTGGTGCAAAAAGCAGAAAAGCTGAATTATTATTTTCTTATTTTGCAGTCCCAGTCTGTTATCGTAAAATAACAGATTATGTGCTTTGTCTCAATGAAAATATAAATGTACTCATAAGCAAACACCTCTATAGGTGCTTTGTGGCTTCACACCTACATCGAGCACAGAGAGCAAACAGTTTCAAATGATTTTCACTGAAACCCCATGCTTGTTATTGTCCAGAAAAGGTCCAGAACATGTGGTATCAGATATTAGGTTCAAATCCTCCAGCTGGCAAGTTGCCACTGATGTGCTCTTAGCATAACATCACAACCTAGTGCGTGGTGGGCTTACCACTTACCAGTAACGAGTGACTATGAATAAAAAACATCTGCATAATTGCAAATGCATGCATTCTGCTAGTGTGTACAGCGTACAACAGTTTTAAACCTAAGACATCAAATAGGTATTGTGAGTCCACTCACCTCAGGTCCTGGACCCCCTGCCCGGCCTGGTGGTCCTTTCTTCAATCGTAATATCTTTCCATCTGAGCTCTGGACAAGGTCCTGGTCTACAGATATGATGGATACCATCCTGGGCTTCTTTGTGTCTACATAACTGTCAGAGATTAAAACATTAGTCCTTGTGTGATTTTCTGTCTGTTCCTTTGTTCCCTTTAAATTGGCAGATGTCCTTGGAAGTAAAGGCTTTTTAGAAGGTCCACGAAACCCTAAGGAAGGCTTCTTTGGTGTGTCGACTGTATCCAGATCAATAATATCATCAGTGGGTTTTCTTGGGAAAAGATTCAGAGTCCTTCCATTTGAATCAATTTTTTGCTCTGTGGTGATGTTCTCCTCAAGATTTTTTGAAGATCTCTCTTTCTGATTTCCTCCATTTCTTGATTGCTCGATCTTTTCACCATTCTGGAAAATTGGATCCAATAGCTCTGTGTCTTCATCCACCACAAATAGATCTCCGCGAACCACTGACCCTTTCCGCTTAGGTCCTGTGAGCATCGTCCCATCCCCTCTGGAAATTCCACGTTGTAGAAAGACATTCTGTTGGTAGCAAAACAAATAAAAATAAAGCAAAGCAATGACCTGTATGACCTATAAATAAACTATTGTGTATTTTATTTTTGTGTTAATATTGTAAAGGATAAGGAAGGACACATGAAAATCAGTGAATTATCAGTGTATGCAATTTCCCAACCATTATTAAAATAAATTATTTCTTTTTACTGTCTTGTTAAGAGACCCTGAATTAAAGGCTGAGGCTGTCATCAGTACTGACAGGATTGGAGAGTCCCACATGGTTTATATAATCTGACGATTACATAAAACAATAGGTGATTAAAGAACCTTTTTTTAATTGTATTTTAAGAATTTCAATTGCAGCTCTTTGGGGGTGTAACACTGTGCACAAGTCCTGGTTTGGTAAAACTATAATTTTTTTGTACCAAAATTACTAACTAAACTTTTGACCGGGTTCAAAAGTAAAAGGTAAAGTAAACCCAAACAAAAAGATTAGGAGGGTTACTATATTCATTTTGTTCATACACAGAAAAAGAAAAAGACAATTTCTTGAAAGGGTTAAACTGAGGTAGTAAGGTATAAACGGGCACCTTTGGTAGAGGGAAACTAACAATTTGAATTGTTCACACAAAAACGTTAACAGTCGACATCAGTTGTGAATGCCACAACTTGTACTGTAGAATCTCATGTGTCAAGTCTACTTATGCACCCTGTAAGTAGGACTTTCAAAATTCTTGTTGCAATATTGTATATTATCTTTAACCTGTGCGAACACGTACAATGCATAAACGTAACGCATAAACGTAGAGAACTATCTAATATGATTGAGAGAAGAATGGTAAGCATTTTGTGTGTGCAGGAGACCAAGTGGAAGAGCAGGAAGGCCAGGGACATTAGAGTTGGTTGCAAACTTTTTATTTTTCTGCAACCACATTTTTTAACATGGTTTGGATGGTAAGAAAAATGGAGTATCATCTCATTCCAAAACTTTTCTTCTAACTCACCTTAAAATACTTTTAATGCAAAATTATTCACAATATGTTTACTGTCTATTACAGATTTGCTATAAAAATAATATCCGTTGGGACTAGGTCTAGCAACACAAAGTCTGTGGTTTAGATCCGTACCGGGTGATGGTTAGGGCCTAAATTATGAACAATCGCGAGTCAAATTTACAAAAATACCCCTAGAATTACAAAGGGACATGATATTTTTTTCCGTAACGTGTTCTTAGAGAAGGTCACACCGTTTTTTTTATATGTTCTCGACAAAATACGGTGAATGTAATGATCTGTACTTTTCGGACAAAAGCAGATACAATTACTGCTCAGTATTATGTGCAGCAAAAGTTGTTAGGGGTAACTGTCGACTGTCAACACAAGTCATGAACAATCTCTTACCTCAACAAGATTAAAGTGGTCCCTATAGTTCCATCACCAAATGCCTTCTTTTATTTGACGTTGCTGATACTTTCTGTGTATGAGCTGCTGCTATGCGCCCACGTGATATCTCTGGTTGGCTTAACATGAATCTTACTCTTCCTTAACCAACCATCATTAACCCCAGTAAGTGGTTACATCTTGCCTGCCATGCCTCTGTCCAAAGACAAAAATATCCCATACATTTGCAGCTTCTGTGTCTGAGTGAACCAAGTGGAGAGACAGTTTTGGAAATGTGCAGTAACAGCATGTTTGGTAACGGCTTTATAATAATAGAAAAAGCATATCGTAAGATTACTAAGATCACTCTGTGAAAAACTTTATTTTATTTTGTTTTAGGTATAAAGTGCATGGACCTTGAATTTACAATAATGTAAAGGTTGTGCATCACCCATTTCTATGTTGCTCTTGTTATTTACATATATCACAACAAATAGACCTGTTAATATATCATTGATTGTATCATCGTTGATTTTTGCGTAAAATTGTACAATCAACATGCAATCCCTGGTTTTGAGACCTCAATGTTATCTACAATAAAGTTTTGTCTCCGAACCCCATGTTCCTTGCAAACTGATGCTTAGCCAGTAACAGCACAGTTTAAATGCACAACATTATTTCTCCAAGTCTTTTGCGGGGTATTGTAGACAGTTATAATTCTATAATAATTGCATTATTATAGATATAATTAAATGTAGAATTATAGTTTATTATTATGGACAGTGTGTTAACAACACCAAACTGACAGAATACTTAACCATAGTTTCGGGGCTGTTAACTTCTTATCTCGGGGTTAATACAGTATCTGTTAAGGTAAACTGGTTACACTATTGGCAGTATTTATTTTCCTGTTTGTGGCCACTGCAGTTACAAATTGTGTTTTGTTGTTTTGCTTATTTCTCTGCTAAATTGATAACATTTTAAGTATAACAAAGACCTTGCTAGTTTAAGTGTTGAATTGGCAGTGACAAACACAAAGTGTTGTCAAGTGCACTAATAATAATATATTACTGGTGCGCAGATTCATTGCGGTCACAACAACAGGGGCCAGAGTAAATCATTACTTGGATTGCTGAGAACTGCAAATATTCTATTTATTGCAATATTCAATCAAAACAATGACTTAACTAGACTTAACACTGATTTCTTATAGTGGTCACTGAAGAAGATCATTTTCCTTTATCTTAACCTATCCTCCCCTTCTTTTATTACAAACATTTTTTTGCCCTTGCTATAAGCAAAAATCTGAAATTC
>JAFBJS010000830.1:80622-143675 GCA_016785265.1 Paraplagusia blochii
ACCTTTCTCCTTCACCACAGTGCTGCAGTCGGTGTAGTTGATAAGCT
Source organism: Paraplagusia blochii (assembly GCA_016785265.1). Taxonomy (NCBI): domain Eukaryota; kingdom Metazoa; phylum Chordata; class Actinopteri; order Pleuronectiformes; family Cynoglossidae; genus Paraplagusia; species Paraplagusia blochii. The sequence continues at coordinate 80,670 of JAFBJS010000830.1, forward strand.
GAAATTGGATATTCACTGGTCAAAACTGAAACACAGTTTATCTCCTCTAGTCTAGTGATATCCCAGCTCAGAACACCTGCTCAGTTGTAACAGGACTTTTTGGCCATTCAGTCAAGAACAGAAAGACTTATGTCTCTTAGAGAACTCCTGGTCTTCTTTTCTGTGGTAATGTACTGTGGAAGCTCTAAGTTGGGTATTTTGTAAACAGAGTTTTTGAAAATTACATAATATTAGACAATGTACACCAGGGTATTTACTGGTAAAATTGTGACCTACACAATATATTTGACTAGTTTGCCTTTGGAGTAACAGAGAGAGAAGAGAGAAAAGTAATTGCATTCACCCATCATCTGCCTATACAAGGCTGGGATCAACAGTCTCAGAGAGGCATGGGCAAACTAAGGCCCGGGGGGTTACTTTATTTATATTATCATTATACATCTGCAATTTCATTTTCAAAAAAATGACATCATAAAGGCTATTAGAAATGTAGGAAATTTAGTTTTTTTCTGTGACTTTTACAGCCATTTATCTTTGTACAAACAATAGCTCCATGTTTTGGACCAATAAATTTAAGACCAGTGGTCTGCGAGTATAAACGTTTGCCGATGCCTGGTCTAGCAAGCATCTTTATGTATAGACAAAAAACTACAAAATGCTCCAGAACATAGACAGTCAGATATAGACCACAGTAAGTAATTTAGTTATTTTTGCCATTAATTTGCCATTAATTTGCTTTTAAGGATACAATGCATTGTGTCAGGTAACAAATCTCCCAGAACACTATCACTAACATTGGTACTCCTATTGAACTGTGCCAGTGATTGTAATGTCTAGGAACAGTTATAACCTTTCATCACACAAAATGATGAAGGATATCAACATTTACTTGTGAATAATTTAAAATGTAATGATAGCCATTTCCCTTCCACTGTCTCTCGTGTGCCTTTACCTGATATGCAGCTCAATACTATTAAAAAACTGTAGATAATTGCATGTATTATTCTTGTTTTAATAAATGTCAATGCAACATCATCAAACAACATCATAATCATTTTGCATTACTGAATATGATTTTTATCCAGACATCAACAGTCCAAGATAGCTTTACTTAAAACCATATTTCCTTTGGACAGTTATTTATTGCCAGCCAGCAAGCTGGACAGACAGTCCGACAGACACACAGATCAAGTGCACCTTAAACAGAAACTCTTTGTGGGTGTACCAAAAAGAGAAATCTATACAATTCATGTTCATCTAACGCATAATGACTAGCACACTCCACAATAGAATGAAAGTTCCTGCAGTGTTTTTCTGGCCTATTCCCAAAAGTTGAATCAGTCCCTTGTTGGACCTGTAAAGACTTGAAAAACCCATGCATCAAAGTGTCGCTCTGTCTCTTATTAGTCTTAGTTACTGTACATTTTCAAGTAAAGACAGGGAAGTGTGTTCTGAATGATCTGCAACTATGTCTATAATGAAATCTTAATACAGTGAATTAAATTATTTTAAAATGAATAGATACAGTTCATTTGACATGAATATAAACTGAATGGACTAGAATTCAAGATACATAAGAGTTAAAGTTACCGTAGGTAATGATACCTAAATCACTTTCACAAGTTGACATGAAGCACCTGGAGCTAAGTCATGTTTATCAGTAACTACTCTGTCCAATCAGCAAATCGTTGGGATAATAAATATGTAAAAATCACTGTCAGTCTGTAAAAAGCTGCAGGATACAGCACTGTCATTAACTCACAACAAACGCACACACATACACAATGAACACTTTCTCCTACAGAGGTCTAATGATCAAATAGCATGGTCCGTAAATCTAGCCCAGACACTGGTATGCAGCCTGTAGTCTGGGCGCCAAACATGTGGCCCGTGGGCCAAAACCAGCCTGCTATAATTTGAATATAGCCCACTTTGGAATGAAAAACACTTTACCTATGTTCATGGATAAATGAAAAAACTTAGAAGCATAATTAGAAAAAAATTAGAAACATAATAAATATTGGTCCCAATTCAGGCTGGGAAATGGTTTTTACAGTATGTGGAGGGTGGAGGCAGACTTGGGATTTTGTCCAAAACACTGAAAAAAGTGATTACCCAGCTGGTACAGCAACATGGGACTTGAGTGAACAGAGGTAAAAATCCCTGTAAGTGACCCACCAGGGTATCCATATGGGTCCATCCTTACTTTATACAACAATATAAAGTACAGATGGACATATGTACAAGTAAGATGCACAGGCAAATCAAAACGTACAGATTTTTTATTCACCAGTTAGCAGTTTATTGCTAACAGGTAAATCAAAAATCTGTAAAATAAAAAAAAAGTGTAAAAATTGTTACAGTTTAATATTTGATTTTAACATTTCAACTGTAATAAAAAAGAAATGTTGCAAATTAAACACGGTGTTGCCATATGAATTGATACCACATTAACACTACATTAGTGAACAGGTAATATTGTGAAGTAAGGTATGCAAATATTTACCTAGTTACTGCCAAGATAATACAATCATTGAGAAAAACGACATGACAAAGCACAGTTGAGCAACCTGCTCACCACACACACTGTTAGCATCACTTTGAAGATGCTTAACCTTTAAAGAAAAAAAAGATCCTTTTCAAATGACCATGCTGGAGGCATCAACCAAGATTGAAAACTCTTAATATATTCACATATATAATCTGGATATCTTATTCTATACAATAAATGTGTTATACTGTCCGAATCAATACCTATATGATTCCCACCATTATTTGTTTATGATATTGCTCAGGATCTACCAACACAACTTTAGAGATCTACTGGTAGATTCCAATCTACCTATTGGGTATAGCATAGGGTATAGCACTGCATGAAAAATTTTTTGGTATATTAGAAATCAGAAATTTCAGATGATCTATTCGTGACTGGGACAATAGCCATTAATGAAAACTCTGGCACGTGTAAGAAAAAAGACATTGTATTACTGGCTCTTTCCTCCTTCAAATCCTTTACTCTCTCTCTCTCTCTCTCTCTCTCTCTCTCTCTACATATATATATATATATATATATATATATATATAAATATAAGGAAATATAAAAAAATGTTTTGTACATGGTAAAGCAAACTCAAAACCTGGTCATTTAGTAAAACCCTGGTCTTATATTCACAGATCCTAGAGAACTTCCTTAACATGTCACAACAGAATGTACCTTAGCATTCAGCCCCCCTTGACCTTCGGCGTAGAGTCCATATGAGTCCAGCAAAAGACATGCCAGAAGCAGGTACAGTCTCTCATGGTGGTGCATGACTGCAAGAGAACAGTGGTGTGCAGGTATATATATATATATATAAATATAAGGAAATATAAAAAAATGTTTTGTACATGGTAAAGCAAACTCAAAACCTGGTCATTTAGTAAAACCCTGGTGTTATATTCACAGATCCTAGAGAACTTCCTTAACATGTCACAACAGAATGTACCTTAGCATTCAGCCCCCCTTGACCTTCGGCGTAGAGTCCATATGAGTCCAGCAAAAGACATGCCAGAAGCAGGTACAGTCTCTCATGGTGGTGCATGACTGCAAGAGAACAGTGGTGTGCAGGTCCACAGTTGTTCACTATTCAAACAGTGCCCACAGGCAGACCTCAACATAAGAGGCTGATCTAATTCTTAGCAGCAGACACACCCACAAATGCACACACACAAGTGTGTCTGCACACTTCTACCAGGCAAACCTTCTACTACCAAAGTGGAGGGTTTCACAGCCCAGAGAATAGTGAATAAGTGGGTCTCTAAACTCTAGATCTCTAAGTCCTAAGAATCCAAAATATCAGTTCGCAGTGAATGATGATATGGGGAAATCAACTCTCCACATGCCAGGGTAATGGAGGAGCCAGCACGCACACAAGAGAGGAAAAGTGGGAAAACTATCAGAAGAGAAAAGCCACAGTGCCAATTGAACCATGGGTGATGACTATTTAAGAGATAATGTTTACCACAGATCCTAATAAGGATGACTAGATTTACACTGTTGAATTGGGGCAGTGGTGACCAGACCCCCTTGGTCTGAAGGTTGAGATGAGCAAGATGAGATATATCACCCTTTCTATGAGTAACAAAATAATTTCTCCAACACCAACAGAAATGTGAATAAAAGCAGGGCAAGGTTAACTTCAGATGAGCTATATCTTGGTAAATTTTTCAGACTACAGGACAGAAAGCAGATGGAATTCAATTTTTGAAATAAAAAATACAGTTTACATAATGTACTACATTACCACCTGAGGGGCTAATGTTTCTGCTGATCAACAGTACAGTATTACTGATCTGTTATAACCTGCTGCACGGTCATGCAGGGACTCTGTAAAGGTTCCAACTGTCAAATTGGAGATAGACTTGGCAAGACTTCTGTGAGTCAGCTGGGATATTCCACAACACAACTGAAAAATCCTCAGCACCTTCCCCAGACATTTGAGAATCTGTCAATCATATGCTGCAACTCTGCATTCCAAAAAGAATAAAAGAGCTGAGATGTTTGCTGACATGTGTAATTGATCTGACAGTCAAAAGGAATGATAACTGCTACCTTCACCAACACATTGGTCAACACAGTCCTTCAGTTCAACTCAGTCTGACAGGCTAATGGTCATTCATGACAGGAATGGGTTTTTGACCTTGTTGGTCCTAGATGGAAAACACAGGAACCTATTATTGTGTCTCTACATGCAACTTAGGTAGGCTGAGACCTTTGATCCCAGTTTTGACCAGCTGTCGTCTCTGACTAAATAAGCAACAATATCAGAAATTAAAGGAAAAACTGACCATAATCATGAAACCAGACAGACAAGGGTTAAGTGGACTTTGTCCCATTTGTTCTTAGAAATAGTCGGTAAACATACATGACATACAGACACCAGTAAAACGTGTCTTCAGATCTAAAACATTCATCAGAGTTTATTTATTTATCTGTGGGTGTGATAAAATGTATGCATTTTATGGATAAGCCACAGATTTATTTTGTGAATTTACAAAAACATTTGTAAAATGTTTCACTGCACAAAACCAGAAACAACATCAGAAAGGACAAGCAGCAGTGTACACCTCTTTTGATCATGTGATTATTAATGGGAAGTTGGATATGTGGTTTCTGATCACATAGTGGACAGCTACCTGTAAGTAGTAAGTTGGAGAAGGACATAAGCATGTTCCTGTTAAAGAGAGACAGAACTATATCAACACCGACAGATGAACGTTGTGTTGTTTTACCTACTCTATTATAGTTGCATAACCTTTGGTACAATGTTGGAAATCCAAAATGGTAGGACATGTGTTCTAAATCCCTGACATTATCCTGTCAAAGGAGTATTAGGCATAACGTCACACCTTAGCTAGTGGAGGAGCTGCATTAGCAGCAGAAGTAAATGAAATATATATTTTTTTGTCATGATAAATATGTATTTATTGCTTATCTCACTTATTTGTTGTTCTTCATTTGTGTGTTAGAGGTATAAGTATATTTGTATTTGCCAAAGCATGGTGGCAAAAAAAAAATTGTTACTGCTAGCTGAGTAAAGTTAAATGTAAATTAATATTAGACATAAGATAAGAAAGGGTAGCCAATGGTTCTAGGATAGTTGAAATCATGTTATTGTTGAACTTGCAGTAGATGTAATAACCTGGTGAATTGTTGCATTGTAGCGAGGGCAGTAGTGGCCTAGCGGTTAAGGAACCGGGCTTGGGTCAAGGGGTTTCCAGATTTCAATGTACCAGCTGCCAGGTTACCAATTGTATTATATATACATTTTGGGATGCTGTTATGATGCACTGATCTTCAATGTTGACAACGTTTCTATGATGACATGGTTGGACCCAAATGCTGTACTGGGAGACTCTTCTTCAATGTTCAAGATTTATTAAACAGAACAAAACCTTACATTAACTTAAACTCTTTTTACATGCACTTAACCTGGTACAAGAACTCTTTAACCAAAACTTCATGAACGATTACGCTACACAATAACTGTATATACAATAAATGGTTCCACTACTAAAGCCCAAACCAAAGTTGACGGTAGAACATGCAACACCAAACATTACCAAACAATTCTGAACAACACCTGACAACTCCTGACAGGACAACTGTTCCTGACAACCCCTGACAGGACAATGATCCCACGAAGACTGAGTGAGGGAGAGGGACATAAAAACTAATACCGTTTTCACATTGACACTCAATTCGGTATGCGCTGCGAAGCTAAACCAGTTTCGCTCCCCGTTTGCATTCACATTACAAACTAACGCGCATTCGCTCCTCAACTACAGCACATTACCTAATCCACCTTTAGTCAGGGGTTTTGATACCAAATTAACTAATACGGGTGTAAAGGAATAAAAAGTAAAACGGTTGTTGCTGCGGCGTGTGTGTGAACACAACAACAGCCATTTTAGTTTAACAAGCTCGTAAAATCTCACGCATGCTCTATACACAACAGGATTACAAAAAAACGTCCTCATATTTTTCTCCTTATCTTCTTCATTCATTCTTTGTGTCTCCTTCTCATCGATTTCATACGTCGCTTTGATCTTTCTTTAACCTGCTCCATTTCTTCTTCAAAATAGCACGTGCGTTTGTTGACAGAATTCATGTTGAATAAAACCGCATATTAACGAGATCTCGTTATATAACCACATGATCAAATTGAAACTGGACCATTTAAATATGGTTAGACTAATGCGCATTCGTCCCTTATCGTGTGTGAATGCAAAGCGGGTATCAAATGCTCAGTGAATACCGAATTAAACAGAATGTGAATGCAAAGTGAATCGAATGCGGATTAGTTAATAAGGGATGGAATTCGGGAATACGGGATCGAATTCTGAATTACCTACTTCGGTATTCGATTCTGAATTGAATGAGAAAACGGTATATGGGCACCAGATGACTAATGACGAACACAGGTAACTGTGATGACAGTGATTACCCAACACCAGACAACAGCAGGGAATGGAAAAGACAGACAAAAAAGGAAACTTCTTAACATCCTGGGTGAGTGGGAGGGCAGAACTGGGTGCAGACAGAGACAGCGTTGGTAGAGAAAACATGGGGTATAGAAATCTGGACTGTCATGAGGTAACGATCTGGCGCTGACTTCCTGGATAGGCAGGGTTAAATATGTCACATCTGCGATGAACAAATGAGCTACAGGTGGTGCCCATTCCAGAAAGGTGGCACCTTAAAGAGACAGTACGCAGACAAACCTCCATGCATGCATCCACACAACAGACAACACGAAACCAAAAACAACCACAATATCAACAGGTCCCCAATTCCCAAGGGCTAAGAGGTGCATAGGAAAATGAAATGGGGTAAAGCAAAATTCCAATTTGTTTCATAATCCATCTGCAGGAATTGTCTGTCTGGCATATATTGTCAATAGAACTGTTTAATTGTTCAACTCTTTGTGCTGCTGTGTGTGGCTTTCAACTGATATTCTGTGAGTGATATGAATTGTCAACACACTATAATAAAGTGCTTATGGTAATGTAATGACAAATGGATAAACAGAAGAAACGTTAAATATAAACATTTACCAATATCTGATTATGCTGATATTGTACCAACACTTAATTACCAATTCTGATGTTAATTTTAATGATATGCAAGTTATTTTCCCCAAATTATTGTGATGTTCAAATAAAGGCATTGGACAAAATATCAGTCTGTGTACAAGATAAAGACACTACTTCTTTAGTAAATCCAGCATTTTAAATGGCTGAAATTTGCTGATTATCCAGCACATTGCACTCCATAATATTTTGGCTGATCATATTTGGTCTTGTCAGTGACGTGCAGTCAGGGCAGGGAGGGGACACAGACCATCCCCTGTCAGGAATAGAAATATAAAATTAAAGATAAATTAAATTGTGATACTTATATGGTGCACAGTCCCTCTTCATGTAGGCACAGTCTACATGAAGGAGACCGTTCTGCCGTCCCTCTTTATGTTGATATTAAAAATGTTTCAACACGTATACCATATGAATAACGTAATTATTTCAGCTTGTGTATATAATGCAAGGTCTTTATTTTTGATCAACAACAACTGTCTGTGTGTAACGTGTTCTAGTGCTGAGCGGACAGAAACCCGCTGCACAGAGCTGCAAAGGTAGGGCTGTAGTTCTCTGGCCTCCTGGCACGGGGTGATAGTGATCCCATTGATTCTTCCTGTAACTCAGCCAACCAATCAAATCAATAATAGAATTAGTGAGTTACAGTAAACAGCAAGTCAAGTGCATCTTTCGAGTATTTTTCCTCTAATTTAAAAATGGAGGATTACATATGTAAACTGAAAGAATTCTCTAAACTGGTCTTTCAATCGAAGCAGGAGAATAAATGTCTTGAGGTGGCGTAGTTCCTCATTGGTCAACTGGAGGGACACGGAAGATAATCAGATACAAGTTTCACCATTTCAGCTGCATTAAAGCTGGATACATCCATGCTGGTTTGTCCATGCCTTTGTTACTTCTAGGCTGGACTATTGTAATTCTTTTTTAGCCGGATGCTCAGCCGGTTCTCTGAGAATTCTGCAGCTTATCCAGAACACAGCAGCTCGAGGTTCTGACTAAAACTAGGCAGAGAGATCATATCGTCCTGGTCCTCACCTCTCTTCATTAACTCCTGGTTCATTTAAGAATTCAATTTAATGTCCTTCTGCTTACTTGTAAGGCTCTCCATGGGCTGGCACCCTCCTATATAGTGGAGCTGATAAAATCCTATCAGCCCACTCTAAATCTAGATTTGGAGCCAAATCCTTCTGTTATCGGGCCCCTCTACTTTGGAACCAGCTGCCAGTTCTAGTCCGGGAGGCAGATACAGTCTCTACTTTCAAAAGTTAACTTAAAGGTTTTCTTTTTGACTGTGCCCAAGGTGGCGTACAGGTCCAGCCATAGACCCCATGTGGGCCCCATTGTTGCCCTCTATCTCTTTCTCCCTTCTATTCCTTATTCTACTATCTATTATTTGTGGTAGACTTAACACCTCTTGCCGGGGACCTTGTGTCCCCGGAGTCTCTATTCTTTCCCTAGAGTCCCATTGCCTTGGGCCTGACACAGGACTCTGCCTGCACATCTTTGGCCCAACTCCACTAGCACCCTACTGTCTGATCTGGACCCTGGACTTGATTGGACCATGAATGGACTTTATAGTGCCATTCTTTTATTTGTAGACTTAAAAGAAATTTTTGTTTTTACTTGCTAATGTTTAGTTAGCCCGCCTGTTCGTCCTGGGTTTGTAAAGTGCCTTGAGATAACAGTTGTTCTGACAATGATCTGGCACTACAAACAAATAAAAGTTGAAGTTGAAGTTTAATTAAAGGACGACCAACACTGGAGCTTAAGGGTTGCTTCAGACTACGGGACAGTCGATCAGAAAGACAGGGACACAGTTTGAAAAACTAAAGGCAGATCTCGTTGGACTAAAGTGGGGTACAGATATAGATCACCTGGACAGCTTCTCAACCTTTTGGCCAAAAAAGATTTAATTGAAACTGTTCCTGAGGCGTCAAAGTTCCTCCAGCTGATGCTCACTGTGCCAGCGACTACAGCTTCATTCTCCGGGGTCATCTCGGAATAAGACAGACCAGGGACAACAGTCTTCTCTTGCACTGATCTCCATTGAGACAGAGAGACTTAAAAAACTAAAGAAAATAAGGACAAGACGAGTCTTCAGTGGTTTTATTCTGAAGGATCAGCGCATGGTCTTTATTTATAAGTAATGGTAAGACGTAAGTTTTTTCTATGTTACAGTTTGTGTATATGAACAATGCTGATGTTTTATAACAAAACACATTGCCAACCAAATGTTAATAAATAAATAATAATAATTAAATAAACTGCTCTGTAGGGTTCATATATTTGTACATACAACTGTGATGACGTCATCCCTTCACTAGGCGTGAACCTCACCGCACATCACTGGGTCATGTATTCTTTAAGAAAAGTTTCACTTAACAATATGGTTGTCCACGGAACCTTTTAAACGGAAGCCCTTGGTAAAGCCCATTGGTTATCCAAAAAGGGTAAGCAACTGGACTTCTTGGTGTTGAAAGATGTTTCATTCCTCAACTGAGGAATTTCATCAGTTTCTGGTTCAGTGGGAACACTAGTAGTTATATTCCTCTACATCACTCACTTCACCAGCTGATGAAGTTCCTCAGTTGAGGGATGGAACTTCTTTCAACTCCAAAAAGAAATGTAGTTACATCTAAAGCCTTTTTGGATAACCATAACTTTGACCTGGATAAATGGAAATCTTCACAAACAGCCCGTTAGATATGTTTTGATTTTTTGCTAAATTAGGGCAAGATTTATTTTACTACCTGTTCAGCTTTTTTTCCATGCATAGATGATGAACTAACTATTATGATTAAAGCTACACATTGCTTTTAAAATCTAATTATATGTTTCAATTGGATTGTTAAAATGAGCAGAAAAAAAACAACCTTTTACCTGTTATTACTATTTTACAGCATTTAGCAGAGATAAAAATTGCTGAAATTAAATATAGTAAAGTAGTATAGTACTATAGTTTCACTTCATAACTAGAAGAGTTTAACATACCAAAATGGAAAAAAATCAAGTTTAATTTATTACTTTGAAACAACCAGTATGTTCAGTGGTCATCTGGGAAGCAGTCTGCTTTGTATTAACAGACCACTCCATTAACAACGTCAACCTCTCTGGAGAATAAGGTTTACTGCCCCCGTCTTTTAAGCAGAACAATTCCCACTGTGAAAAAAGTGTTTTGTATGTTTTTTGACTACGATGCATGTTAGATCTGATCTTCTGACAGATCAAGAGAGTAGCCAGTTTGTCTACACCGGCATATGTGCACCAAGATGTATAACACTCCTGAAGGTAGACGTCCTATAGCTAAACATACACTTATAGAGCCCTAGATATGGATGTTTGTTTGTTTGTCTGCTGCTGTATTTGACTCATCAACTTCAACATCAACAGTCAAACATGAACTGTTGAAGCCACAATTCTTATTAATAGTTTAATAGTTTATTAGTAATAATAATGCTTAGTTTTTCAATCTAGCCTCAAACCCCTTTTCTGCTATTCAAAATATCCAAGGGACATTAATAGGAAGGATGTAAACATTTGGGAATAATGAAGCAGACAGACAGACAGAGACCCATTCAGACAAGATGCAAAAACAAAAACTATTAAAAAGGAACCAGATGAGAGAAGAAAGAAGGATAATGAAAAAAATCTGTTTTTTTAACAACTGAGACTGGTCTGAGGCAGACTGTTGCTGAAAACATTTTTTTTCAATACACACCAGCAGATACAATTCTGTAATTCTGGGAAAGTAGTTCAATTGCAGGTATATTTGACAGTTGATCATTTAACCATCCTGTTGTCCTCGGGTCAAAATGACCCATGACTGTGTTACACCCCCAAAAATCAGGAACACTTCTATGATGCACAGAGTGGATCTGGCTACTTAGCCTGGAGAATAAAGACGTTTCAACGAAACACTGCAGCTCATTCCGTTGAGCCCTCCACCAGCACAACATATCAAGAAAACCAAAGAGAAAGAGGGAGACTCTTGCACTGACAGACAACTGCATGCTTTTATGTGGTGTGTTTGTTAGAAATAAAAATCTCAAGTTCAAGTGACATATATTGCTTTTGGAAATATTATAGTTGTTCAGTAGTAATTTCAAATTAAATCAACTATAAAATATTTTTATATTGACTTATAATTAACACTCTGCATAGTGTCAAGTGCCATATCTTGAATTCAACACTGTCTGAGTGTTGAAGTCATATCCTGACAGTGTTCATTTTTGACTCTATACACTAGTGTTAGGTAAATTCTCCACTCATTTGTGTTAAATTTCAACTCCTAATAGTGTTTAGAGTTTAAATTTAACTTTTAGAGTTAAATTAAACTTTTCACATTTAACTTTTTTAAAAAAGTCTTTAAAAGTGTTGTTTTAACTCGAACTAGGGTGGACCAATATAGACACTTTGAAAGTGTTGAATTTAACTCCCTAAGAGTTGAATTGACACTTCCAAATTTGCTGTGCACCTTTACAACATGATGGTCAGATCCAGTGTCTGCAGAGAACACTATCAAGATTGTTAAGGTTGGCAAAGATGGGCTGCTGACCTCCAGTCACAACATTTTTTTAATAAGAAGGTTAGGACAAAAAAAAGAAAACCTACAGTACAAAGTGAACTCTTAAAAACTGTCCAGCTGGCTATGCTTTAAGGATCATTGTGGAATAATTCTTCAATTCACTGATGACCATTCTTCTGTGGAGCAGAAGGTCATTTGGGTTATAGTTGTGGCCTAGACTTCATACAGGGCAGTGGTGGCCTAGTGGTCAAGGAAGCGGACTTGGGTCCACAAGGTCCCCGGTTCAAATGCCCCTACCGTCAAGTTACTGCTGAGGTCCACTGAGCATGATAATATCCCTACGCACTGCTCCCCGTGCGCTAAATAGCTGCCCACTGCTCACTTTGATGATGGGTTAAATGCAGAGGCCAAATTTCATGGTACGCTGCGGTGTGATTCACAAGACAAAAGAAAAAGGAATTTCATCTTAATCTTTAAGACAGTATTTCTATCAGCCCCACTCCCAGCAACAGGGAGGACACCGGTTAGGCTTACTAATTTGCATTTTCGTTTAAGAAAAGTATGGACTGTAATTGTGACCTGCACATTTGGGCAAAAGGTATATTTAGAATGTTTTTTGTAAAACCAAAATCAAATAAATTATATAATTACAACTCCCATTGTCCACTGACCTTTTTAATTATAGAAGGCCTTGATAAATAGTTGTTTATCAACTGTTGATAAACAACTCACAGGTCACATATGGATGCTTGGTCACAGGTCACATATGGAGGGACAAATTGGCAACTATGGTTTTTGTTTATTAAAATCTTAAAGTATGTTCTAAATGTTTGACTTACAGTTCTGCGGATGTTCAACGGAGTCTCATCCTCTGGACCAGAAAGTAGGTTCTCCAGGTCATTTGAGGAGAGCAGTAAGTTCTGAAACAAAGACACCAATGACTTAAAGATGGCTGTTCAATGACAAATGTGCATCCTCTCCCCAATGAAATTGGGACAATGACATAGTGACACTACAACTCTAAGATTGACCCCACATTTTGTTATTTAGACACTCCTAATGACCATAAACCTGGTCAAAGCTGACCATTTTTGACACTACATTTTTAATGGGGTTTAGATTTTTTATGCTTTAATAAGAATGTAAATCAAGTGATCTAACACTTAACCACCATCTAAAAAATGGCATTCAAAAGATCCTTGTGTCACCTTAAACACCAAGCTTTCTGTTTTTACAGATTTTCCTGTGTTAACACTTACTAACTTTAAGTCCAAACATACCAAAGGATCACTCTAACTTCCTATTAATTCATAATCACCTCCAGGATATTGTTGGTGGTTGAACGCAGAGTCTTGGGGGACTCCTCAGTGCAGCGGACTTGGTAGTGGCTGCAATGAAGCCGGGCAGCACCCGGGTCATTCATCACAAAAAGCAGTTGTCTGAGTTGACCCTGAAGAGAGAAGTTTGTAAGAAAGTGTGTGAGAAAAGTAATAAAAACTGTAATTAAAAAAAAGATTTGGTGTATGTGTATTCACTTTGTAGATGGACAGGAACAGGGATTGACATACATTGCCACTTAACCTAAACAAATTATGAAGAAATGTGTGGAAAAGGACATGTTAAGAGCATAAAAGCAATATCGAAGCTTTATAATAATTATATAATTATATAATAATTATATATGCATATATACATCTTTAATAATATAAGCCTTAATATTAATATCCTGTGTATCCTGTGTCTCGATTTCACAGGCTACAATCCCATTCAAGAGCGATTCATAAAAAATATTAAACGATCTATCCAGTTCAATCTGATTTAGTTCAGTTCGATTCGATAAGAATTTGCAACTTTTAGTTTAGTTTATTTAAAAGGGGAAAATGCAATTTCATAGACACATGGTTCAGAAAGACACATGGTTAAGAAAGACTCTCCTGTTACCAGATTGTCACACAGGACATTGTTTTGCAATATAACAAGTGATAGATGCCGTTATTGCCTCGGACTTTGCCGAGTTTTTGCTGAATTGCGGTTGGAACAACTTTTGTATTATATACTGTATGCTCTTCTGACTGCTGGTCGTTCTTGCTGTTCTAGTGTCATCTTCACCCATCAGTGGTACTTTGATGTCTCACCGAGGTTTTTTGAACCTCCAATGTGTTTGATTGTTGCTCTACAGAGTCGGTAAATTGCTTTGCCTTTATCTATCTTTCTATCGTTCTTGAAAATAATAATGTCAAAATCTTCGATTTTAAATGAGAAACACTGTAAATTTCGTCTCTGTTGTCTGCCATGTTGCTAAGAACAGAGTAATAGCCACATCTGGGGTTCCAATCGAATCAGCACACTATTCCCACAGAAGTCGGGATCAAACACAGGATGTGACCTCACACACCTGTGATGATTACTTGTGAAAAACATTGATAAGAACTCTCTGAACTCTCTTTTATTGTCATGAACAAACACTCATCAGTCCATCTTCTGTAATTTTTCTGCAGTCTTGCCACAGGTCAATGATTTGGTGTCTAGAGCACATTAGGGATTTCTTAAGAGAAGCAAAGACACAGAAAAAGTATTAGAGGCTGAGAATCTTTGTCTTTCAGATGAAGAGGGAACTAACCTCAGTTGATGAAACACTTGTGTGTTCTTTCTTCTTTACAAAAGGGTATGGATTAAATACTTTTGACTGTAACTGTAACATTATGTTTATTTTAGAAAATTTTTCACCTCTCACCCAATACTGGTGAAAATGCATCTGGGATTAAAGGAGAATAATTTCACAGAAAAAACTTGTCCATTTGCCCAACAAAACACTTCCATCGTATTCTTGAAAATATTTTAGAAAGCGTTTTCTACAAATAAGCAGACCAAAACACATTTATCCAGGGGATTTATTGTATTTGGTTTCAGACCATGGCAGGTCCAACGTGAATCTCATCAGAAATCTCACCAATAATTCCCAAATACTGACAAAGGCATGTTCTTCCTATACACTCACAGGACAACATTTGTTCAGACCCCTGAATCTGCAATGCTGTTCAGATCTCCTGCACCTGTAGGCCAATGTTGTGTCTAAGGTCTGGTTTACATTGCGTCTTTTCACACTTTGCATTGACTTTGGCACATCTTGTGTCTGTTATTCAGACACATTATACAGTACTAACTATTATATAACATTGGTCACCAGTAATATCCAACACTCTGTCTGTTTAGAATACCCACCATATATTCTCCACCACAATAACTGGGAATCATCGAAACAGCAAATAGTTTTTGCTCATATAAGATTTTGACCTGAACTTATCAAAATAGTCCAAAATAATATGGTTGTTGAACAGCATGTAAATGTTTTCATTAAATGACAAAACAGTGAAGGTGGTAGTAATTAAAGAGAGAGGGAAACTTACTTCAAAAGTCTCTGACCCATCGCTGATACCTCCAACCACCAATAATTTATCAGAGCCAAGTCTAAACCCATTGTAGATCCAGTCCACACTCTCCAGCAGAACACAGTCGAGATACACAGCCAGCTGTCTGGTTGACACACTTATGGCCAAATGGTGCCACCCACCATCATTGAGAATGCTGACAGGAAACCTGAGATGAAGTAAATTAACAAATACCTAAAAATGTATTGCTGGATCATTAGGAATATAAAATACATTTTAATAAACATGAAATCTCTGGTTGACATTTTTAATGTGTTCTTAAAATGCTGATCAGCTGAATTAAAGTCCCTTATTCAACCCACAGTGAGGAAATTATGAGCATTTGCACAAATAACAGGAGGCAACATTAAGTATGATGTTCCTCGACAAATTAAACCCAGGCCAGGCAGATTTATAAGGAATGTATGATAACCACTTTACTAAGGACACACATTAAGTTAAACAGTACACATTACTCACATGGTTGTAAGTAGTAAGTTCAACCATTACAAAATACAATAAGTTCTTTCTACTGCATGGCTTTTACTCCCTTTAGTGAATCAAGAAATACGTATGAAAGTTGTTTTTCATAAACATTAACCTCAATAGTAAAGTATTTTGGTGGATTTTATCTTCAAATATATAATTGCCATATTGTGTTGTCTCCATATGCAGCCATGATAAAGAACGATGACGTGCATTCTTTATGGCAGTGTAAACACACAGAGCATTTAGCCACCTCTGCTAGTAACACAATGTGTAGTCACCTTAGAAAACCCCAGCTAAGCTAACATTCTTTATGCCAACCACAAAAGACAGCTATTTATCAGTGAGTGTCAATCTGCTGTCCCAGTTCTGTCTGCTGTCATACATTGATGTATGAAGCCCTGTTGTTAAAGTAAAGAAAACATGCCATGAGACACAATAAATCATCCCATTGTAGACACAGCCAAACGTTGTCTAAACTCAAACAGATGAAAAGTAAACAAATAAGCTTCACTCATATAGAAGAAAGAGGCACGAGTTTCCTTCAATTACCTGGAATGAATGTTGTAATCACATACTGACATCTGGAAATTTTGGATCAAAGTCAAAGACAGTGATAAGAGTTAAAAAAACTCTTTAGGCAAAAGAACAGATGTAGTTAAGGGAACTCACTCATAGAGCCGTTGCTGGGTTCCTGTTAGGATGATGGAGGAGGCACTGATCCGCAGCTGTAGTGTGATGTGTCCACTGAGGCCCAGCACGGTGACAACGCAGCGTTCTTCTTTTTGAGAACTTTGTAGCTGAACTAGTAAACTAAATTCGTCTGAAAAGCTACACACAAATACGCACAAAGTTAGGGCCTTCTCCTAACATTGCAAGTTCTAATAAGTTATGAACTATAAAAAAAGAATTTCATGATGTTATGGTTAGGGATGTCCCATATAACATTTACCAATACCGATATTAGCCGATATTACCCAAACACTTAATTCCTGATACCGTAATAGGCAGCTAATTTCCCCTGAATTAGTGTGATACCTGACTAAAGGCATTCTATAAATAATTGTGTACAACATAAACACACTTCTACTTCAATATAAGCTATAGATGAATGAGACATTTATTTTTTACCAATTTGTCTGAAACAGTCCTATGACTCTTTGCGCAGCATTTAATGTAAACAAGAAATGTCTAATGTTGGACAGAATAACTTTCCAAAAAACAGTAATTAACATTATAAACAGGGCTCATTCAGCCCTCACAACAATAGGCAATATAAATGGGCACAGATAGAAACAGCTGCAATATAGTATTAAGAGTAAAAATTTAATGAGAGAAAAAACATTTCAGCATCGTCACAATGTAAATGACTCTTCTCGTTGATGACATGAGAGATGGCACCGAACGGCGTTTCATTGGCAAATGTCCGAGAAATACTTATTTTGAATACGATTAGTCATGACATAGCACGGCTACAGGCTCCGTGAAGTTTGTCTGATTTCTTCTGCTCTTCTCTGTTCTTTACTGTTCTTTACTATTTTTGAGAGAAAGACAGCTGCTGCTGCTGCGTTGTTGTCGTTTCATTGAGTCCATTCCGTGTTGTTTTTCTTTACTTCTTTGCATAAAAAGTGTTAAAATCTTACCCCCCTTCTGCCCCGGCATGACCAGCTCCTTATAGTCATTATGAATTTCAGTTTTCCGTCCACAAAAATCTCCAGACCATGGACATTTACTGTAGTATTGCTCATTCTTGTTTTTCCAGATTAATGACGTCATTAATCTCTTGCTGGTCAGAGTGTCAGTAGTATTGAGTCAGTACACCATGAGAAAGTTCAGCATATTTGCCGAGACTGCAAGCTTTGCAGCATCGGATTTAGAAAATCGGTGGAAAAAACGATACGGATATGTTCCGATATAAAAATTCTGCTGATATCGGCCCGATATTTATCAGTGGACCGATCTATTGGCCTTCCCTAGTTATGATTCAAATCGTTGTCAACATAAAACAGCCTTAATGTAGCTTTTATGGAATTTTTCATGTGGAAATATGGCTATGTTTGACTTTCAGTATGACCATGAAATCTAAAAGCAAACATCACTTTTACCCATTAGTGAAGAATTCTTGAAGGGGTAGAGCCAAGGTGGAGTACTGCCCCACCTGTAGGACAGGACACCTGTCCTCCATCAACACCGAGACGTTGTTGCTGGTTGATACATGTAAAACAAGCTCTTCCAAAATGTTCACTTGATCTGTAATGTAAAAAGATACACAAAAAGTGAAAGGCACAAATTGGAAAGTGAAAATTGATTATTTGTTATTGTCCCACGGTATACTACTGCATATAGAAGTAAATGTATCCTCTTTATCCCATCACAAAGTGAGCATGAAGCGAAGGACGCCTGGCAGTATTCCATTTCATACTGTTTTGCAATGTTACCATACAAGTATGTGGCTGAATGACAGCAGTGGAAACAAGGTGAGTTAACAACATGGATGGAGAAAATGTCACACTGACCAATGAATCATGTTTTGCATTTTAATGTTGTCAGGATTACGTTGTAGCTGTAGTTGGCAAAACAAGCAATTAGATTCATTAACATCAACAACCATGTCGTGAAATATAAAGTATGCATGGAGCAAAGACCTGCATTGTCTTATACAGTTCATCTGTAGGTAAGTTAGAACATAAGCACATTAAAGCCATCTGTATTTTGACTGCAACAGTAATGCATTCTAATTCCTTCAACTCATTACAATTAGTGCCAATGTCACTTCTGCCAATATCTCTAATGTGGCCTTCTTAAGCCAAATTACTGCAGTAATTATTTTCCAACTTATTGGGAAATGGAAAAGGGAAAAAAATAAAGCTTTCACTAAATGATGTTTACTGTTTATGTGGCTGACATATGGTTCTCATTAAGTCACTGCTGAGATGTTAATTGATGGCAATTGATGAAATAAATTCCATCAATTGCCACTATTTTCCCACATTGTTGGAGAATTAGCTGAATCCAAAAGAATGTGATCACTGTTGTACATGTTATTATTTTGTTGATCTGGAAACATCACCAAGATTACACTAGTTCAAACATTATCCATGAAAAGATATGGCAAAGTGGGAGCTTTTTATTTTCTCATTTTAAGGGGAATCATGAATAATATACTGTAGACAAGAGAACTAAACTATGACCTTAAATCTGTACATATGTTCTCAATTAAGGCCCGTGAAAAAAATTATGTCAGGTTTGGACATTGTCTGGTCATCCGGACTTTGCCCCATTTTTTGTGTCTCCAGGAGGAGATCTTTTCATTTAGACCCTTTTTCTGTCAAGATCTTTTAGTTTGGTTTTTGTGTGTTGCACTTGGGTCCAAGCCCGATAATCCCTGACAATAGTAGGACGATGGTCATCGATTAAGTCCCCACTGCTCACACACAAACCACCATATCACTTGATATCACCAGCATTCTGCATAAAAAGTAAAGATAACAGTGGGGACCCAACCTAGTGCAATCTGTTCCACAGCAGCCCACGCTAGTTGACCCACTTATATCTTGACTGCATTTTTCCCGTTAAAATTAACCAAATAACATAAAAAACTAATAAATTCCAGTGCCAATAAATATACAATAAGTTTATTTGATTGGTATCCTCTTATTATCTACAGATCAAAAAAACATCTTGATAATAAATGTAATAATAGATAAAAATACATTTTATATTGTTTTTTATAAAGTGGGTAATTAATCAATGGAAGAGAGCTGCCTGTTGCAGCATATTTATTTTTTAATTTCAATTTATTTTTATTTATATAGGATGTTTCATGCACAAGGCAGATTTAATGTGATTTACAAGGTTTTTATGTGTCCCCGGCCCTTATGGACCCTTGCAGCAGCTGAGGAACAACTCCGAGGAAAGGCCAGCGTTAAGGTGCAAAAAAAAGGAGAAACATCAGGGTAAAAGAGAAAGGAGGGGATCACCCAGGACCCAGACGGGCAAAAACACAAATACAATATGCATATTATACATAGTAACATAGAAACAATATAATATAAACATCGACATGTACAATATTGTAGATATTAAATCAAACATATACAGTATTGTATATACAGTATATTGGTACAAGCAATCCAGGGAGATCAATAAGGTTCATAAACATAATAATTGATATTCTATAATATGGTTGTTAACTGATTGAAAATAAGGACATCAGAAAATATCTTTATCCAATTCCAACACCACCCTGCCTTTACCAAAAGACTGCTTTGGGCAAGCACCATGAAACTCTGTGTTGTTATTCATGCCAACAAATAGAGAATATAACACTATTACTGTTTTGATAATGTCACTATGGCATAGCTGTAACAGACAGAAGAAAGCAAATCTGAATCTCGCAGTCTTCAATTCTTACACGTACAAGAGCCTGATTGGAAAAACAGGGTACAGTTCAGTCTGTGTTCTGCATTGGCACGAAGGCTAATTACGGAAGCATATTGCTGCCACATTTAGGAAAACAAATGGGCTCAGTATCATTTTATTTCATGATAATTTCACGTTATTACGTGATCTGTATCACGTTATTTCGTGATCACATCATGTTATTTTGTGATAATATCACGTTGGTACTGCGTAAGTGATGAGTCTTACGTAATCATGTGATAGAAATGTTAAACTAAATTCCACCAGCTATGACATGGCTTTTTAACAGTTATTTTTTACAATTTAGTTAAATTGTATTTCATGCTTCACTTGAGGCATGGTGAAATTTTGCAATTACTAGGCACAGTGGATGAGATTGTTATTGGTATGGAGACTCTGAGAAGAATTTTAAAATGTATGGGATTGTACCGAAGGAAGAAAAACTCTGAATGTCTTGAGGTGGCGTCGTTCCTCATTGATCAACTGGAGGGACACGGAAGATAATCAGATACAAGTTTCACCATCTCAGCTGCATTAAAGCTGGATACATCCATGCTGGTTTGTCCATGCCTTTGTTACTTCTAGGCAGGACTATTGTAATTCTTTATTAATCAGATGCTCAGTCGGTTCTCTGAGAGTTCTGCAGCTTATCCAGAACACAGCAGCTCATGTTCTGACTATAACTAAGCAGAGACATCATATCTCCCCAGTCCTCGCCTCTCTTCATTGGCTCCTGGTTCATTTTAGAATTCAATTTAAAGTCCTTCTGCTTACTTATAAGGCTTCCCATGGGCTGGCACCCTCCTATATAGTGGAGCTGATAAAACCCTATCAGCCCACTCTAAATCTAGATTTAGACTACTTTGGAACCAGCTGCCAGTTCTAGTCTGGGAGGCAGATACAGTCTCTTCTTCTTCTTTTCCTTTCGGCTTATCCCATTTTTCAGGGGTTGCCAGAGCAAGTCAATAATTTCCATCTCACCCTGTCCTGCGCATCCTCAACTCCAACTCCAACCACCTCCATGTCCTCCCTCCTACCTCCATGTCCTCCCTCACTGCATCCATAAATCTCCTCTTTGGCCTTCCTCTTCGTCTCTTACCTGGTAGCTCCATGTCTAGCATTCTTCTCCCAATATAATCACTGTCCCTCCTCCGAACATGTCCAAACCATCTTAATCTGGCTTCTCTAGCTTTTTCTCCAAACCTTCCTGTCTGTGCTGTCCCCCTGATTACCTCGTTCCTGATCCTGTCCATCCTTGTCACCCCCAAAGAGAATCTCAGCATCTTTAAGTCTGCCACCTCCAGCTCTGCCTCTTGTCTTCTACCTATTCCTAATGTCTCTAGTCCATACATCATGGCTGGTCTCACCACTGTCCTGTAAACCTTTCCCTTCACCTTAGCTGACACCCTTCTATCACAGATCACTCCAGAGACCTTTCTCCAGTTGTTCCATCCTGCCTGTATTCTATTCTTCACCTCTCTTCCACAGTCTCCACTGCTCTGAACAGTTGAGCCCATGTATTTCAACTCCTCCACCTTCTCCACCTCTGCCCCTTGTAACCTTACCACTCCACTGTTCTCCTTTTCATTCACACACATGTACTCGGTCGGTAGAGCTACAGTCTCAAAAGTTAACTTAAGGGTTTTCTTTTTGACTGCGCCCATGGTGGCGTACGGGTCCAGCCATAGACCCCATGTGGGCCCCATTGTTGCCCTCTATCTCTTTCTCCCTTCTATTCCTTATTCAACTTTTTATTCTACTATCTATTATTTGTGGCAGACTTAACACCTCTTGCCGGGGGCCTTGCGTCCCCGGAGTCTCTATTCTTTCCCTAGAGTCCCATTGCCTTGGGCCTGACACAGGACTCTGCCTGCACATCTTTGGCCCAACTCCACTAGCACCTTACTGTCTGATCTGGACCCTGGACTTCGCCTTATGGAACATATGAACTTGATTGGACCATGAATGGACTTTATAGTGCCATTCTTTTATTTGTAGAATTAAAAGAAATTTTTGCTTTTACTTGCTAATGTTTAGTTAGCCCGCCTGTTCGTCCTGGGTTTGTAAAGTGCCTTGAGATAACAGTTGTTATGATCTGGCACTATAAACAAACAAAAGTTGAAGTTTAATTAAAGGACGACCAACACCGGAGCTTAAAAGTTTCCTTCAGACTACGGGACAGTCGATCAGACAGACAGGGACACACTTTGTAAAACTAAAGGCAGATCTCATTGAACTAAAGTGAGGGAGAGATCACCCGGACAGCTTCTCAGCATTTTGGCCAAGAAAGATTTAATTGAAACTGTTCCTGAGCCGCACAGAAAGAAAAAATAATGAACATAATTTGTTTGATTCATTGTCCGAGTCTTAATGATGTTTTTTTTTTTTTTAAAGTGGCCAGAATCTCTCTGTTACATCTGTCTGACGTGACGAATGTCAAGTCACGTGACACATCTCACTAAAATTAAAAAAAGAACAACAGCTGGAAATCGCAAAAGACAGGGGCATTAAACGTCTGTTCGAGACATCAACCTTGCCGTTTTTCTGGAAAGTCATGGCAGAGTACCCTGAGATCGTCACAACAGCACTGAAAACCCTGTTGCCATTTCCAACATTGGATCTGTGTGAAGCAGGGTTTTCTGCAGTGACGACAACCAAAACAAAATTACGGAACAAACTGGACCTAAGTAGCACGCTTCGGGTGTCACTGTCTCCCATAACACCAAGATGGGACCGTCTCATCACAGCAAAACAAGCTCAGGGCTCCCATTGATTAAGTGCTGCTGTGAGTCGCGATTATTTTCATACACTTTGTTTTTGTGTTGTGTCTTATTTTGAAGGTATGTTTAAACGTTACCACAGCGACTAGAGCGTGTTTCATTGTGTTGGGGCAGGGACGTCACTAATAAAGTTTCACACGATTACACAGTGGATTTACGGTCATTTTTATTATTATAGAGAAAATACAACTGTTTTTAATGGCGATCTCATCATTTTATTTTGTTTATATTTGCTACACAGGGCTGTGAAAATATTGTCAGAGATTAAACCGGTCCGCGGTACAAAAAAGGTTGGGGTCCACTGCTCTAGCTGATGCTCACTGTAGTGACTACAGCATCGGTCATTCACGGAATAACACAGGGACGACAGTGTTCTCTTGCACTGATCTCCAATTGAGACAGAGAGACTTGTACAACTAAAGAGAATAAGGAGGATGTCTGTGTAGATTCTCAGTCATCCAGGTAATTCAATCCAAAATTAGTTACTTCAAAGGCAAGACTTTTACATACAAGTCAATGATGCTTTTTTTCTGATGGTGCGGCGCATGGTCTTCATTTATAAGTAATGGTAAGACGTTAATAGCAGTTTTAAAAGTTTTTTCTATGTTTGTATTTATAAACAATACTGATTTTTTTATAACAAAACACATTAAAAGTTGCCAACCAAATGTTAAATAAACTGCTCTGTAGGTTTCATATGTTTGTAAATATAACTGTGATGACGTCCTCGCCTCACCACTGATGTGGAATAACAAGGTTAACTGTGATCAAATAAAACACATGCAAACACTAGACAACACCATTAATATACCATTAAAAAAGTTATCAGTAGTAGTATCTCAGATCAACTGGGGTATAGTGTTCCTTGTGATTATTAAGACATAAGGTTTAATGTGTTGGCTACATATAAAATAAGGGGGAAATCACAAAATGGCAGAACCTTCATTCCAGAAAAATATTGAAAGAATTACAGTACAGAGTAAAGGTAGATTGAAGTAAACTGGAGTAAATCACACCTGAATATAACCAATGGTGCATCTAATACAATGTTTGATTCAGTGGCAAATTGAACTAAAGCTGTCCTCAGTAAACTATATCAGTAAGTCTAACTACGGTAATAGTACTCTTTATTTACCTCAGGGTAGCTTTTGTTAAGTGAAAGGAGAACGACAAGAAATCCAGTCAACACTTGCCTAATTTGGCTATGGATGTATCAAGTCTGCTGATACAGTCAGAAAACAGTGATAAATCTGTCTCCATGTAAAATTATTTGTCGGTATTTACTGGAATAGTCAAGATATTGCTTTGAAAAAAGCGTGGACCACCAACGCAGGGATGACATCGGATTTGTATACAATTTGTTGGTGCTTTACTGCAGGGAGACATCACTATCTATTTGCACACCACAGCTTAGATGTTATAAAATATTGACAGTTTACATTTATTCAGATCTGTCCAGGTTAGAAAGAATTTATGAAAAAAGATATTTAAAAAGTGATGGCAAGTCATAATACATATGAATGAATAAATAAAAGAGGCAGCCCCAGCCACCTCCAGCTCTGCCTTCTGTCTTTCCCTTCACCTTAGCTGACACTCTTCTATCACAAATCACCCCTGAGACCTTTCTCCAGTTGTTCTGTCCTGCCTGTACACTATTCTCCACCTCTGTTCCACAGTCTCTACTGTTCTGAACAGTTGAGCCTAAGTATCAAAACTCCTTCACTTTCACCACCTCTGCTCCTTGTAACCTCACAATTCCACTGGTCCCCTTTTCATTCACACACACGTACTCTGTCTGTACGTGGGTTCTTCATCTAACCATTCAAATGTTGGCCAAGGCCGAACATTTGACTCATCAAAGAAGATGATCTTTCCCCAGCCCTCCATCCATTACTTATGGTCTTTTAACCTGGATCTTCTTTCTTTTTAATTCATCAAAGTTTTTTTATTTTTTGGGATTTACAGAACTTGAGCCTACTCTTGGGTGCTGCCATCTTATTTTGGTTATAAAATCAGCAGTGTTTTATTTTCCTTTTTCCTTTTATTGTTTACAAGATGAAGTGTTCTCCTTATTAGTACATCATCATCACATATTTCCTCAGCTGTTTATATTAATTACAATTAATAAAAATTGTACATATAATATAACTTATAAGTATGTTTCTGTTTCATCTTCTTCAATACAAATGCATAAATGAACGTGTAGAGGAATATTATCAATGAAGACCAAACAGAAGATATTGTACATGCATGTGTGTATGTGTGTGCGTGTGTGTGGGGGTGGGTGTGTGTATCTGGTGGTAATGTACACAACTGTAAAATTTCAAATTTTGTATAAACACTACATTCCTTTGCAAACTAATCATTTTACATGCAATGAAAACAAACAATACAAGACAGCAATGATTACAAAAACCACATACAAGATTGTTTTTATCTGAATGCTGTTCTTTGCCATTTAGATTTTCTTCTGATTTGTTTGCATTTTGACAGAAACTAACTTAACTTATTGGAGTTCAAATAAAATTGAACTCCAATAATTACAAACACAAGTGAAGCTTCAAATACCTCATCGTAGATTCGACCAGGCGTTCTTTCTCACAGTCAAAGCCCAATCACAACTATCTTGTAAAATACTATCGTTATAAGGAGATCACTGTGAAGGTCACAGGAGACACAGGAACGAAACACCATTGTCATGTTAACAGTCATTAGGGTGCTTGTAAAACGTTTTTTACAAGTCTTTTTGCTCATTTTGGTCACACCTTGCAGTAGCTCACAACAGGCAGTAGAAATGTCACAATTTTTCTAAATAGATTATTTAAAATGTCTTTGATGGTCTTCTTGGAGACTGATTGGGGGGCTCAAAGAATAGAAAATGTCTTCAATCTACTCAGGCCACAAATCTAGAGAGAGATAAGTCGTATTCTAATGAGATCACACTGAACATAACAACATCCACAGTAGTAATTGACAAAACAAGATCTTAAAAAGTAAAAAAATTAAAAAAGTTAAAAAAAAATAAAAATACAAAGGGCCAAAGCTGTCAATGCGACATAGTTATAAAGAAAACAAATCACATGATGTTCAAATAAAGTGAGTATGACATAATAAGTCAGTGACTTGGCAACATGCAGTGTATTTGGTAACATCTGTTGTTATACCAGTGAACTGTAAACTGTGAAATGTGTTTTACTGTATAATTATATTCAATTGGCATACAGAGGTTGGGAGTGCTCTGGTTGTAGTAGGTTAAGGCACTACACAACTAGGGTTTAATATTTTTCCCAAAAGTGACAAAAATAAAATCCCAGGATTTATTCATGTACCCTGTGTATAGGCCTTATTTAAATAGTGTAATTTTTTACACTATTTTATACTAAATTGCTTAACAGTTCCACATTTATTGTGAAGTCTTACTCACAGAATTTGGTCACCTATCAAGGTGCTGAGGAGCGACATCTGCTGCATTAATATGACAGGTTCATTTGTAAATTGTCTTTTGAAAAACTGGCCAACCGTTATAGCCTATAAAATATTTTCCCGGTTCCCGAGATTAAACCCTATACACAACGTTGCAAAAACAAAACCCAACATTTTCAGAGTCTCCCACAGTATACAGAACAGGTATACAGTACATGGCTGTACATTTCACTTGGTGGTGTAAATTGAAAAGAAGGCCAGGCGGTAATGAGAACCACAGGCCAACATCCGGAGACACATATGTTTTAAAGGACTCCATTGCCCATTGTGTAGCACAAACACTGCCTGTTTTCCTGTTCTGGTATCTCAGCAGCATAGACAACTTAATTGCAACAAATTAATATGACTTATTTGGTGCAATGAAAACACAAATTGTACTTTTCTACTAATTCCATGGGCCATCAAATTCTCCTTTCAGCAAGTTAGGACTTTTCAAGCTTGGACACAAATGCACCACACAGTGGAGATATACAGTATCTCTACAGAGTAGCTATAATACAAAGTGACAATACAAAGATGTTAAACAAAAGCAATAATGTCTGGAAAACCTAAACTGAAAACATCTTCAACAAATGATGGAGGTTTGAGCTAACAAAGTCTCCCAGCAGTAACTATGTCCATCAAAAACTTGAGAACTCCACTTAAAAAGCCAGTTTAGAACAGCTTAGGCATAAGCTGACTTCAGGAAAAGGCAGAAACAGGAATCCAAACATGGCTAAATATGTGCTTCTGTGAAGCTCTTGAGAAGGCCTGAACACTTCTAACAGAAGAGACAATCTGATAATCAGGCAAGGGTGAACATCGCTTAAATACTCTTAATAAATATCTAAATACATATGGTTAGATTGTCAGTATCAGCTGGTGAACAGTGGTCAATGTTCTCTGAATGACCTCCGTCTTGTTGCTTTCACCTCCCATGTGATGAAGGCCATGGAGAGGATCGTCAAACGATAATTCTCACCCTGATCAGCTCATGCCTCGACCCCCTCTAAATTGCTTACCAGACAGGCAGAGGTATTAACAACGCCAAAGCCTTCATCATCAACACCATCCACAAGCACCTGGAGCTCCCCAACACCCTGGCCAGGCTTATGTTTGCAGACTTCACCACTGCTGTCCATCTTATACACGAACAAGTGCAGGACCTCTCATCTCAAATACCACCTGAAGTTTGCTAATGGTACTGTTCTTGTGTCTCTGCTCTCTAGCTCCAATCAACACCATGGACCTGCTCTCCTGCAATTCGTTGAGTGGTGCAACACCTCCTGTCTGGAACTTATTGTGTGCAAGACTTAGGACATGTTGGTGACCTTCTCCAGAACAAAGAGAGAACTGGCTTCTTCAGTTCCCACCTTCACCCTCATCCACGGGACCCCGGGGAATTTGAGTACAAATACCTTGGGACCATTCTGGACAATAACCTGAGGTTCTCCTCCAACACCGAGGTATTTCTGAAAAGGTGCCAACAGAGGATGTACCTGCTAAGGAAACTGAACTCCTTCTTTGTCAGCAGCAAGATCCTCCTCACTTTCTATCACATATTCTTAGGCTACGTTCACACTGCGCCCTGAATCGACCCATATCCAATTTGTTCATAAATCGACAGAAACGACTCAAATGTGCATCGCATTCGCAAACTGACTGGTATAAAAGCGTCTATGTAATACATATTCAAAGCTGAGCAAGTATGCAAAGTTGTAAAGCATGGAGATGAAACAGTACTTCGTGATGTGGTTTCTGTGGCGGCGGAACTCAACTCAACAACCTGTTTTTGTCGAGGAGATTAAGCCAGGCTTTGGTCGTGGTGCTGTTTGGGGCAATAACAGCATCCATTGAAAGGGGATATGGATGCAGCATTGCAGCCAGGACTGGTAAGGTGTTGACGCGCCGCGCTTCTCTGAAATTGAGTTCATCAACAACTTTCGGCTCACGAGAAACACCTTCACCGACTTCTGTGAGTGACTGCGTGAACAACTGTCTCGGGAGGAAACACAACTTCGGCAGCCAATTTTAAGCAAACTCATTGCTGTCGGGCACTCAGTCATTATGCAGGGTGTTGTTGATCATAGAAATTGGTAAGTACTCAAAGTACAATGTAAATTTTACAGTTTTTGTAGTTTATATAACAACTGTGTCTGTCACATTTATCTAAATATACAAAAAATGTGTCTAGTCTTAATATATAGTGCCTTAAATAAAGCATATTAAAAAAAGAAAATAATGGAGGAAAAGTGAAGGCGAGGTGGAAGTCAGTGGTATTGGTATTCCTCTGCTTCCTCTGAAAATAACGCATATGCATCAGAATTAGGACCACATATTAAAGAGACCTGGGTCGCATGTGAACAAATCGGATCTGTGTTGTTCATATTGTCAATAACAAATCGGTTACAGGTCGCATACTGGCGAAAAAATCGGATATGGGCCGTTTCAGGGGGCAGTGAGAACTTAGCATTAGAGTCTGTTCTGTCCTCAATGACTTGCTGGTTCCACTCACTAAATATGCAAGAGAAAAACCGCCTACACAGAAATGGCAGGGTGTGCTCCAAGATCGGACTTCCCACTCGCCCTCTGGCCGCAGTGTATGAGCAGCAGGTTCGTGACTTAGCTGCCCAGATCATGGATGATCCCTCACATGCCCTCCTCTCAGAATTTGAATGGCTGCCCTCTGGATGTAGGTTGCAGTGCCCAGCCTGCAGAACAGTGTGGAGGAGATCCACCTTGTCTCCCAGGCTCCTCTTAAATCAGGTGTCTGCAACACGCAACTCTTTAGTGGCTCACTCCAAAGTGGCTCACCGGAATGTGTAAAAACTGGAAAAGGACTGAAAGGGCATCAAAATGGACAAAAAATGGCTCTAGGGTTGTTTTTTTTCAAAGCTATATGTTGTATGTTGTTTATATGTTTGTTAAATACACAATATTTCCAATAAAATACTATGCTAATAATTATAGTTTAACTCTATTTATTTTACTCTTTTGATTAATCTGAATATTAATAAATGTTAGTTTGTTTGATTTTAATAATTGCAGGTTGCATTTTAACTGCAGGCTGTGGGTTATCACACTCTGCGGCCCAGAAAAGGGGGAAAGAGAAGAGTTGTATTATTATTATAGTTTAAGAGGACTGCATTTCATTTCTGAAATTACAGGTCTGAAATTACAGGAGGCATTAATACCCATCCCATTTTTTTTCTTAACACTCAAAATAAAAAATTATGTATATCTATTGCTTGTATTCCATACTCCATATGGTTTCTGCTTTTTTGGATCAATATGGCTCTTTGAACATTTTGGGTTGCCGACCCCTGTCCTAAACTCTCAAATCTCTAAACCCATCGGCTCTGCACCCCTACTCACATAGACGGCATCTGAACTCTGAACCCAACTCCTCACACACACTACCAAACAACACCATTCAATGTCTGTATGTGCAATAATGCATTACTCTCAAAAGTATAAATGCAACCTGTATAAACCTGTTATATAGCCCACAATCATTATAAAATGTTATATGTGTAATAATTTAAATATTCTTTGACGTTTACCTATATAAACCATGTCTAGTTTTTTATAATATTTTACAATAGTTAAAAGAAATAGTTTCTTTACTCAGTCCCCTCTTGCACTGTAAAAGCCACTCTGTGTACTCACTCTCAATTGCCCCAAGGGGATAAATAAGGTTTTCTGAATGTGAATGTCATCCTACTGATTGTAGAGCTTCAGCAGTTGTGACACTTGTCCCACTTGTCCCTTGACACTTTTTTGCCAAGTCAACATTTTTGTCCCAGGTAAAAGTAAAAGTTTTAAATGCAAAACTAAAAAACTTGGCATTCATTAGAACATGTATTATATTTATGTATGTATAGCAGTAATGGTGTACACAGGGCAACAGATGCGTTCAAGTATGTCAGTCTGAAGATACAATCTGGATATGTGCCAAAAACACAGTGACTGAAAGCAGCACAGTCATAGTCATTGTTTGGAGTTCAAATATCTTCACAGTTTTATATTGTTTTCATATGGTTCAACTGAAAAGAGGAATTATATCCAATATTTTAAAAGTCTGTCTATAATTTTAGTACACCAAATTAGTGATGCACCAAAAGTAAAATGACTGGCCGAATCCAAAAAATTGGGGAAAGCTTAATGCCTGAAAACTAAAGCACAAAGAACTGTGTCTGTGTAGTAAACCATAAATAATTTGCTAATAATAATAATTATCATTATACTCAACAGTAATATTTGCTTAAAACTAAATTCATGTGTTATCATGTCAAGCTTATGTCATCATGTGCACTGAAATGTAAAGAAAAGTAATAAATAATAACTAGAACTCTATCAATCTGTAGGGAGTATCCTTCGGTAAATTATGCCTCTGCATTTAACCCATCACCGTAATTTGCAGGGCCACCAACTGCCCCAAAAATGAGTAACGCTACACTAATTTGCGTGTCATGCCCTGTATTTGTTATATGTAATTGACAGATGTAACACTCTTGGTTAACTCACCTTCACAACAACATAACATAAGATCATTAACTTAACTATTAGTTAAGGATTAATGCCACACATAAGTGAGGTTCTGTGAGATTTATCAGTATTATTATTATTTTTATCAATATTATTTTGTGGCATTCTTTTCCAAAGAACAGTGGAGAGTGCCTCATTTTATTTGTGTTGACACAACCTCCTATTTTAGCTGTTTTGTTTTGATATTCAGAAAAAAGAAACGCTAATGCAATCAATAGATACTATACCTGTTCTTACAATTGTTGAAAATGTTAAAGCTGGCAAAACAAATCATATTATTAAAAACATCCAATAGTCCTACTTATGTTTCTTGCTATGGAATATTCTCTAGATTGCTCTACCCTGCAGTGCACCCTGGTAGTGTCACCCACAGTTCAGTGGATATCAGATACTGCAGCTGATACTGAACAGTATTCTAGTGTCAGGCTGAAATGTGACAAGGGTGTTATATACAGTATATATATATATATTTTTATTTATTTATTTCTAATTAATTAAGTTCTCATGTGTTCTCACTGGGTTTTATATGTGACGAAAGATATGGGGATATTAACTAAATAGGAAAATAAAGATAAAGTCTAAAAATAAAGTTTATGTGTTTCTTTGTGGTGGTACGAACACTTCTTCACCTGGAAAGTATTAAGTGGAACATGAGCTTATAAGGCAGACACACATCACAGCTGCAATTGTTAAACAGTCTTCTTTCTCTCTACCAAATTAAATAATTAATGACTATCACATTTTTGTTTTTATTTATCCCATAAGCGTAGGGTTTTGCCAGGCATAGTGCAGAGCCAATAGCCAGCTATTTAGTGTCCTTTGTGGTCATTCAATTTTAGGTAATTCAATTTTCTCTTAACTTTACTTTGACTGTACACACACACATACACACAGTGCTTCAGTCAAAGTAACTAAAAAATAGACTCCATAGGACTAGGCAAAAAGTATTTCAATACTCCTTTGTGGATCCTTGTCCTACAGGCTGGACTGTTTTTGATCAACTCAGGAAATGCAGCAAAGTGACACTACAAAGTGGTAAACCAACCTCGGAAATCCTTTTTTTCATTCTTGACTAACAGCATCCATTTATAAAATCCTGCCTTCCGTCTCAACAATGGTCTAACATCTAACATCTGGTTTCAGTCGGCACCAGGAACAGATTACAGAAAGAAACGTCTCACCTGTTTTCATTTACAGAACACCAGTCAAACACTGTGATCTGCACTCTTACAACCAGACTATTCACACAAGCCTGGTTTTGGACACGCTGTACTTCATGTTGGCTCAATGCCTCCAGATCAACAATAATTGACTGCTATGGGCTAAGCTGAGGTTTTGCTGCAGGTTTTGTAAATATTTTTAAATATTTTTTTTCCGTAAAAATACCAGCTAATACCTTAAACAAAGCATATAGGAAGGAAAAGGAAAGCAAAGTCCTTGTGATTCACATCACTGCACACAATGAATGCATTTGCATCTGCATTTAACCCATCATTGAAGTGAACAGTGGGTGGCCCAGGGAGCAGTGAGTTTGGACGGTACCTCAGTAATAACTTGGCTGTACAGCAATAACTTGGCTGTAGGGGGTTTTGAACCGTGGGCCTTGCAGACCCAAGTCCGCTTCCTTAACCACCAACTGCCCCACAGATACAATGCCATTGGTGGTTTTTAGTATCTGCCATCTTTGGATGACAGATTATTTTGATCAAACAGTGTTAATATTTCCCTACAATAGCAGACAAAGTATTTAAAAGCTTAAGTTTATACATTTGAGAAAAAAAGAGAAAACATTTTGAGAGAGTTTAACTACAAGCAAACTGAAAAACTTAAAATATTGTCCGTCTCTCAAATCACTTAAATATCAGGACCAGGAAGACCATATAGTATGTTAATAAACAGACCGCAAAGAACACCTTCAACCAGTAATTATGGTCAACTTCAGTAATAATATAAAATTGCATTACCTGTTACCACACAAGTTAATGACTTTGCATCATTCATATTTAAACCCTAGGAGACAAATCCAAAATAAAACTTAAAATACATAGTAAAACCATATTCTGGTTCCTTCTCCATCCATCTTCATACTCTTACAGGTCACGGGGCAATATTCGGAGGAGGGATACCCAGACCTCCCTCTCCCCAGACACTTCCTCCAGCTCATCTGGGAGGATTCCATGGCCAGCCAGGCAAGATACTTGCTCCAGCATGTCCTAGGTTTTCCTCTGGGTCTCCTCCCAACGGGATATGACCCAAACAACTCTAGTGGGAGGCATCCAGGGGCATCCACTGTAAATACAAAGCCAGCTCAACTGACTCCTCAAGGCCACCGAGCTGGGGGGTTATAAGCAAGCCTATAGCCTCTCACAATTGGCAACTCCAGAGTAGAAGAGAGTCCAGCCACTCTCAAGGAGTTGGGTCCTAGAACCCAAACTATGTGTGGAAGCGAGCCCAACTATATCTAGTCGGTATCGCTCAACCTCCTGCACAAGCTCAGGCTCCTTTCCCCCAGCGAGGTGCCATTCCATGTCCCCATAGCTAGAGTAGTTGTCTGGGGACTGGGCCGCCCACAATTGCCGCCCAAGTCACACGGCACCAGCCCCTTGTGGGCCTTTCTGCGGATGGTGAGTTCACATGAAGGTGGGGCCACGTTTGCTCTTCGGGCTTGGCTCGGCCAGGTCCTGTTGACCCAGACACGGCCACCAGGCACTCACCTATTAGCCCCAACCCCGGGCCTGGCTCCAGAGTGAGGCCCGATAACTCCAATCTGGGCGACGTAAACATTCTTGTTGGTCTAGTTTTCTCCACAGGGGGTATTTTGAATTGCCCTTTGTCTGATCCATCACTGGTTCCTTCTACACAAGCATATTCAACTATAAACAAGAATAATTCTATAGGAATTTTGCACATGAAATATCAATAGAAAATCAATTTGTCAATCACCCAACTCTGGTTCTATGCTTTGAGATAGTCTCAGTGACGTGTCTTCAGATGAGAGCTCAGGGAGAACGCTTAAATAGGCCAATACCATAGAACAAACTTTGAACAACTGGATGCCATAACCTGACATCACTCTACAGCCAAAATGCTGGAGGATCCAAAGAACAGTTGAGGCAGACAGTGAAATGCTCAACTGTTCAACATGATAAATTAAGGTTATCCAATAGTTATGGCAGTTGTATTACAGACATACACAGACACATTTGATTGTGTGTATAGATATATGCAGGTGCATGTGTAGGTATGAGCAAAAGAGACAGAGAAAGAATTTTAGAAGCTGTAGACAAAAAAGTTATCTGTTGTATATGATCTACTACACATGACAT
This sequence comes from Paraplagusia blochii, assembly GCA_016785265.1. Taxonomy (NCBI): domain Eukaryota; kingdom Metazoa; phylum Chordata; class Actinopteri; order Pleuronectiformes; family Cynoglossidae; genus Paraplagusia; species Paraplagusia blochii. Next base: position 115,279 of record JAFBJS010000830.1, read on the forward strand.
TTGAATGTAATTAAATGGTTAAAAGCAGATATAAGAGCATGACTGAGACTCATCAAAGACAGTTAAAAGGAACTGGCAATGAACATCAACATTGAGATATGGCAGAGTTCAGTCTTTGCTGGGAAATAATTTAAGTTGTGTAAGTATTAAAACTGAAGCAATTATTATATTATCTTCTGAAATGTAAATTTATAACACAGTCAATTATTGAGAATTGTAATTAAAATAGCTATTCTTTACTTGAAAGCTAATTATTTATATTTGAAAAAAATTAACACGTGGAGTTATTTAAACATGCATGACCATATGTTTTTAACGATAAACAATTTAACTTTATGTTTTTAACAACTAACAATAAACAAGCTAACAATAAACACTAAGTTGCATTGTCTAGCTGTGAAGCACAGATACTGTGTTTTCAATCCATGCGTCTGGTCACAAAACAACAACGTCTTTGTGTCCTGTATTTACAAAAGAATGGAATTTCACTGGTTTTCCTTCCACTATATATAAAAAACCTGTCTTAAATAAACTTTCCCTCTTCAGTTTTCGTAATATTGTATTTAATTAAACAAAACTGAATGTGATCTAATGAGAAGACATTAACGTCCACATATTCTAATACAGTAAGTACATGGCGGATAAGTGACAAGGCGCTGAAAAAAATTAAGTGTATAAGGAGGGTCCACAGATGTGACTGACCTGGCTGCAGCATCCCAGAGCCGGACTCTCCTTCTACTGCTCCCGGTAACTCAGCAGGTGATGTCGCGGTGCTCACTGTTCTCCAATTCGTCATCAGCCAAAGAACACCATAAGTCCACATTTTTAACAACATTTTTAACACGACCGAACCGGCACACCAGGGTCGGTCCTTCCGTGATTGCTTTCTAGAAGAGTGAGAAAACAAACTTATTCTTTTCTTCAACCCGTCTATCTTCTCTTAAGACACTCGACTCTAGGCCACGCCCCCACACAATTAATGTGACGCAAATAACATCGAAAAAAGAACACTTAAAGCCAGAGGCGGTGCTAGGGTCTTTTGGGGCTTCAAGCAAGATACCTGACATATTCACCCTATAGCCCTCCTGTTGGTGAAAAGCCCACTGGAAGCCACGTGGACAAGAATGGCACTATACCATAAGCACCTCAGTGGCACCCCGGTAGCTGTTGAATTCAAACCATTTAGAAGATTTGTGGAACCAAGTTAAATTCCTTAAACTCTTGGCCGCTTTGTAATGTAATGTACAGTAATGTAGATAAAGATGGGGAGGAGAAAATTATTTTTAGATTTTGAAAAAAAAAACATTATTGACTGATTACAAACATAAAAATATATAAAATTACAGATGTGATCCAGTGAATAGGACGAGGAAGAAGAATCCATTAGTGTAGAGATGCAGGGATGGAGCAAAGTTGCTCTCCTAAGAATATTACTGAGCATGGAAAACTCAATTAGAAAAGAACAGAAAACAGAATCAGAAAAGAAAAGGTGATGATGATGACATGTATGGGTGAGTACTTCAATCTGGTCTGTGTCTAATTTCCTGCATGTGTAATGTGCCATGCCAGGTTGGGGAATGGTGGGCAAATCAGATTTCAAGCATGTTTGATTTTTACATGACCAATAATCATACATGCCCTTATACACAGCACAACACTAAAATTGTGTCTGATCGTCTAAAACAACAAAGAAAAGCATGGCAAAATCACACACCTTATGCCGAGTGAAACTCCAATGCAAGGCATAGATGAACCCGTGGAGTTTTCAATTACAATTTACATAACCTTGATAACCAAAAATCTCTTATATAATTTATATTTATATATAATATATATATACACGGTTGTGTATATAGTCTACTTGAATTGGCTGGAATCGTACTCCAATACACACCAATACTTTAATAAGAGGGTTGGTGACAATGTGTCAGCCTTATGGATGCATTATTAAACCAAATAAAAGAAATCTTAGACATGTTTAATATCGTCTTGCAGTATATGTCAAGAGATGTATGCAAAATACCAATTCATAATTGTATCTCTTTATTCATAAAATTCACTATACATTTATGGATGTGCCAAAATGACAGTGGGGTAGAGAGCTTGTCAGATCAGACAGTAAAGGACTAAATAGTCGCTCAAAGCTTTTCTCCTGAAATTGAGTCACACTAGTTGGTTCTGTGGTGAAATATTATCCTCTCTTGAAAACAGATACAGATGTAATCAAACAAAAATACAGAAAATACAACCAAGACAAAAACTTATGTCTGTCGTTTTCCCTAATACATGCAAGCGGGACATCAGTAAACAGTAATTTTCAAATTGGTTTAAAAACAGAGATGAAAAAGCATCATAATTTTTATGGCGTCAAGAGAAGACCAACACCCACAGTTACACTACACAAGTTTCGTTTGGAAATAACTTTAATATGGCGTCACAAACACAAGACCACAGGAAGTCAAGTCCAAACACAAGGAAACAATCTGACTAGTTCATTATCTGCACATAATTTACTTGATCTTCAATCTACTTAAAGATGATTCCTTTACACAGCCTCTGTCAGTGGGCTATTATCATGTGTTCTTTGATTTCAGTGTGTGATAATCAGACAACAGCTGTGAAAAATATGTTCAAGACAAAATATATATGAGTCCCCTTCAAACACATTTGATTCTATTGTATTCAAAAATACATTTTGTGTGTTTGCTTCCTTGGTTCCAGGTTTGGATTCACTTTTAAAAACTGATTTGAGTATGCAGCTACATAGAGAAAGGTTAAGTGTTGGGTTTAGAAGGTTTGGAAATGGTGATGATAATAGAAGATTGAAGTGTGAGTGAATTGCTATGCAAGCTTCTTCAAAGACCAAAACTAAACTGGTTGGTGACAGTCAATAAAAGCAACCTAATAGGTTAGCACAGTAGAATATATTTTATTCAAACGGATTAATTGTAGGATATAATGTTTTTATCCATCATTAAAGTTTCATAGAAATTGTGAAAATTCTTCTATTTTCAAATTGTAAATGCACAAAAACATGTTTTTTACCCTGATGTCACCTTATGACTAACTCTTGGAGAAGGCAGTAAATGAGCTTTGGGAGTAAACTTTAGTGTTTGATTAGGTAGTTTAGGTCAGTCAGTTTTGTCCACAGGATCACAGATATCTTACAAAAAATAAATTCAGGAATAATACACATACACACACACATACTTCATGTGTGGAACAAATACTTGATCCCGGGTATTAATCCAGATTGGGAATGAGGTTATTAAAAAGTGGAAGATAAAATGTCTTTATCTGTGGTTATCCTGAAATTATCTGAACAATACAATTAATTTTTTCATTACAAATCTTCAAATACAAACAAGTGATACATAACATAAAGCATGTTCATCTACAGGGCAGATAAGCTACAGGGCAGATTATGTGTTACCTTTTGCATAACCCTACTTTGGAATTCAACAACAACAACAATACAACTCTGTTTTCTAGATGAGTGTTTCATACCACATGCAGAACCACCTACAAACACTTAGCCCTAAAACCCCGCTCTTAAGAGCCTGGGCAGATATGGCCAACATCAAACTGTAAACACTGAGACAATGGTTTATAAAAACAATGGCACTTTCTTTAATCAGACTGGAAGTGTATTTGAAAAAAGGCAGATATTTTGACACCCCCATGTGTAAAAGTACAAGGACTACTTTTTGACACGATCAAAACTGCAGCATGAACTATGTTACTTAAGTTTCTTCTTCAATTACAAAATTTGCTATAAAACAGGACTGTTACAAAGAAGCAATGAAAAAAATCACATAATGCACCACACCTTTAAAGATGGTTGTATTTTGGATTGTTTAGGAAAAAAAAAAAATCAAAAAGTAGACACAAAGGTGCAAAGTGGAGCTTCACTGTACTTCACTAGCAAATCAACCTGGAATTTTGATGCAGACTGACAGACTGGGGAACTACTCGTAGATTTTCTTGGTTTAATGAGCCACAAATATTCCACTAAAAAGGATGAGTAACATACAGAAATGATATAAAGATGTTTTGTGTTTAGTCGTGTTCGGCTGTTCTGGCAAGATCCTGGTTGGGAGGATCAAGTTTGATATTTTTTTTTTTGTTGTTGAAGTTCAAAAGTCAATTTTTCAGAACTTTTGGTTACATTGCATGATGGAATTTCATATCAGAACTCACGCCATTCATCCACATACTGTATAGACCACTTCTTAAGAACTAAACATGTAATAGATTAATAAACCACCTTAAAAAAATAAGGCACTTGTTTTCAGTACCAATGTATCACAGAAGAGTCATACAGTTCTGACTCTGATCTGGAACTGACCCCAGGTTTAATTTTTTTTTCTGGAGTGCTTTAAAATAATAATAAATAACTTAAGCATTGTCCAAGGTCTAACTAAGAAAAATGTTTGATCTCTGTTTGTACAACTGTGACACAACAGGAATGTAGACACACATGACGGGGTGTGGTCTTGATCCATTACTGGTTACATTGTCAAAAAGACATTTCCATTTTTTTTTTCAATAACTGCTAGTATGCTTGGTTCATATGAAACATCTGTTTCTTGTGACAACACAGAATATAGAAAGATTTGTCAAACGAACAAAAAACAACATATTATCATTATCATTATCATAATCACTATCTTGTTGTACTAAAGTGGTAAACAAACAAATTGATCGGGTTGGCGGTCAGTTCACACAATATAATTAAGTCCAGATGAAAATCTTGAATGGCTGTGGCTCATTATCCCCATTGACTGTCCACAACTAGTAAAGACTGGGAATTGTGAAAAGATCTGACCAAAAAGCTGTTATATTCCTGAACTATAGAGCAGCGGTGAGAGGGTTGGAGAAAAACATGAAAATGTTTAGATAATATTAATGTCACCATTAAAAAAAAACAAAATGCCATTGTTTAGCAGACAATTTACAGTAATGACAGTGACAATGACAGTTTTATATATTCCTACATTAGATTTTCTAGAATCACATGATTTGGCTTTTATGTTCTGCTCAGACCCTAATCATAGTAGTCAAGGCATGTACACTTCCATAAGTGTGTTCATGTGTGCTTTTATTTTTGTCTTTTTGTCCTTTTATCCTCTATGAAGCCCCCTGGTTTTACATGAACATGAGGCAGACTAGCACCAGTCTTCTTCGTCCCTCTCCCTGAGACTTTCCGTGCCTCTATTTCCAGGCCCAGACACAGGGTTCAGGGTAAAGTGGTATCCATTTGGCACAGTAACTGTTCTTCCCTGCGTGACCGGAACTGCCACAGGTACAGCAGAAGTTCCAGATCCAGTAGAGGGAAAAGTTCTGGCAAAACGTCCTACTCCTCCAGGACTACTCACAGCATCCTGAAAGTCCTCTTCTACGAGGTTTGGACTTAAAGCTTCTGGCTGTTGCCGATTTAAATAAGTGTCAGTTCCAATCCCTGTGACAGGAATCATGGATTCACTGTGGTGTACAAGGATTCGGTCGTTCTCTGAAAGCCCAGGGACAAATCGAGTCTGATGGCCTGTTGTTGTCACAGCAGCACTAAACTGCTGAGGTGAAGAACTAGCAGTCTTGTAGGTCACAGCCGGACGAGGGGTAAGGGGTGTCTGTGGCAGTTGCCTGCGGTTACGGGGAGGAACACTGGAGTCCAAGGCTCCAGAGCCAATTTTGCCAACACTGCTACCATGCTGAAAAATGAGAAAGACATTTATATAATCGTTTTAATTGATAATAGTAGTAGCTTTTTAGAGGGCTCCATTTGTTGTAAAACCCATAATGAAATCTGATGTGGGAGCTCCAGGAGTATCTAAAGCCTGAAGAGTGAGAACAATTATCAAGAACAGGCTAGCTTTGGCTACATCTGTGCGTTTGTGAATTGTTTTATTGGAGTGGCTTCATATACTGTACATACTGTACATAATGGGTTAGCTGGTTATCACAACGACAACACCTATGTGTATAGTTTGATTTCACTGACTTTTTCGGCCATCAAGGATCTCTGTTGTAAATGGCCCAAAAGTGCATGGCATAGAAATTTATGATGACAAAAGCAAAAACCAGCAGCCATTGCAGTCTTGTCTGTGAAAATGCCAATGAATGAAGAAATACTCATGGATAGCAATTTGCAATTGTGTAATTCTGAAAGCAAATAAGTGGTGTATCTTCAAATCCAGGACTTGGCTGAAAATGAGAGCGAGGACGCAAAAATAAGTCATACAGAGTTTCTGCTACATTTGTTTCACATCATTACTTGTACCTTTGAAATAATAACCGGGGTTATTGACCATACTTCCTGAAAAAGGCTGGAAATACAATTAAATCAGGTGTTACACTTTTTTGCAACTGTACTTGGTACATGTTAGATGGATTCATACTTAGATGAGAGAATACAGCAGGATATATTATTATTTAATCTTTTATACGTCGTTTAAGTGCATGCGTGTGTGTGTGTGAGAGAGAGAGTGTGTAATACCATGTGGTTTTCAATAGCAAGATGTTTTTAACTGAAGTCCAATTTGGGTTTCTGTTGAATTTGAACTGGCCTATTGATCCCCATAAGCCATTACAGACACAAATAATGACCCTGCCACATGGACACCTTATGCATTTTGATTAGTTAGAAGTACTTTTCTAATGGTATGATCTCATATTCTCTAGATAAATCTGTGTCCTGTTAAACATGGACAGACACAGCATTGGAAAACTATTTCAAGAAAGGAAGAATAGACAACAAAAAAAATCACCTCTTTGAGGAACACGTTATCCTGTCCCTCACCAGGAGACGTGGACCTACTGGGACCAGCTGACCTGGTGTGACACTGCTGCCTCTTGCCATAACGTTCACAGGAGTAGTAACGGTGCTTCTCTCCAGCTGAGGAGTGATGCCTTCGTTCATGAGGACGGCTACGGTCACGCTCCCTTGGCCGTTCTCTACATACACCTTCAACCAAAGGCTCTGTGAAGGATTCTAGGTGGATGAAGACCAAAAAAATTTTTTTGAAAAGGCCATTTGCTGTAAATGAAATAGTAAGAGAAGATATTGACCAACCGGAATTCAACATCAATTTTTCTGTCTGTAGTGACAGAAGTGACACTTAAACTCTTGTCAATGACAGATTGTAGGTGGGAGGGTTGAAATTAAGCCACTTAAGGAATAACACAACAATTCACATGAACACTACAGTTCAGTTAAGAGAGAGCACACACAGACATGCAGAAGGAATACGTTCATTGTGTGATTACAGAAATTCAACCGTCTATTGGATTATCTTCTTGCTGTGAGTAAAGAACACCAACGTATTTAGCCTATGACATGATACTTACTAACCTCCATTGGTTGAAGAAGGAAACAATTTTCTGACTTTACTTTCCCAAATTGTAAGACTCATCTAATCTAATTCATTCTTTTTCCAGTGGTAACCAATTGGTTTTGGCCACATAAGAGAAGAATGAATCAGTTTCAGTTGCAGATCCATCCAACATTTTTTGCACCAAAGGGCCCAAAAGCCAAGATAGAGATGTATGGTTTCATTAAGAACCACAAAGAAAAGCTTATAATTCCCCAAAATCTTTTCATGTTTTACAGAGCTATTGATGAAACTGAAATTGTCACAACTGCAATATATCAGAGATATAAAATCAAATCAAGACACAAATCTGCTGATGAAGCCAGCCTTGCTGTAAATGTATATGCAAATGACTTACACTCTAACTCTGGTCAGAGGGTAGATTATTCAATTGGATATTAAAATGTTTTTCTAAGAATTCACAAAGATTCACAGTGGTTCAACGCACTTCCATGATCGTAATGGCTCATGTGTTTGCCATCGTTGGCACCACAGACTACTGTGGCTTGCAGGAACTCACCTGGTGTTTTCACATTTAGATGTTTGAGTAGTGCAGGGGATTTTTTTTGTACCAGTTGAATCAAAGCCAACTCCAACCTAACACTGGATTCTTTCTAACTTCAGATTTGTCCTCTTCACACACTGGGTATAGACACAGGCTCGGTTTCCTGAGCAAGATGAAAGTTGTAATCTCTGTGGAACAACATGAAGAGTATCATCTTGTTTCTTCATGTGATCCCTCTTTGTTCGTCACACCTTTGATTAAAAAGAAATGACTGATGTTCGGAAAACTTCTGTGCATTTCTGTTTAAACCTGTGCTATAAGCGCTAAGATCTATGATGCAATTACTTTTTCAGAAGCTGGAAAAATGCCAGATTTCAGATAAAAACTCAGCAATGACAGAAAGACAGAAGCCTACTGTATTCATTGCTGCAATGTTTCAGATCTGCTGTGAGAAGGACAAGATGTCTGTGTCTCGGAGACACAGAGGCAGAGACAGCTGATGGATGTTCAATCATCTCACCAAAAGGAAACATAATTCCTTTTATCTCAGCAATGAAGGCCAGATGCCGCTGCTGCCACCCAGTGTTGAATTACAGCTCTACGATTCTTCCCTTGTCAGCTGAAATCTTGCTTGTGCGGTCACACGAACTTTTGACCACAAACATCCAATCAAATTGTCTTTGAATCCTAGGAACCACGTGGACCACATAAGAAGAGATGTCACCATGACAAAGGTATTAACTAGATATTCATATTCAAACCCGGCCTAAGGGCTCAGATTCAAGTTTTGGTCACTTGTGGATCAGGTTGGAAACAGAAATAATTACATCACGTGATTAAAAAGACAAAACTATGAGTGGCCACTTGAGTGTGGACTCAACATAGTTAATGTTTTATAAGTATTGAAGCGTGCTGTCCCAGATCCGCTACCATAGTTACTGTTTATTTAAAAAAATATTCATTCCAATTTGTTCAGGAAGTCAACTTACTTTCTAAAATTAAAGTGTTATTGTTCAAATTTACTTTGTTACATGTTCCTCTCGCATCTCTTTCTCATTAATTAATTCCTATATTGTCATCATCCTCTTATCTGTAACCAGGCATCAGGGGTAGCAGTCTCCATGACTGCCACTAAAATCACACTATAAATACTGTGAGTCCTTATGTGGGTGCTAAACCCACTGGAAGTTATGTGCGTCGGGTGCTCAGCACAACTCTGTGGCAAACTGGCATCTGGTTGATTAGAACCTGAAGGTGCCTTGGACTGAGAGGCGCTGCAGAGGGCCCAGCCCATTGCAGGAACACCACTACCTGCCATAGGTAACATCTACATGAAGAGTGGTCTGAGAAGGACTGGGAAAATTGACCCCAGTCACCCAGTACATTGACTGTTCACCCTCCTGTCCTATGGGAGGTGCTACAGAAGCCTCTGGACCAAGACCATCAGGTATCGGAACAGCTGCTTCCCCACAGCTACCACCCTTTTGAATCGCTGACATCCCAATCACTTCCTCACAGCTGCCACACTCCTGAACTTTTCTTCCTGACACCAGGACCATAACAACACAAATGAGGACTGAATGCACCCACACAGCCACAACCACCCATAACTGATTACACACGTACGTAAAACAAAGCATAGTATGAACGGCATAGTACAACTATCTGCACCTTAAATTGCTGCGCAATTGTAAATCCTATACAGACAATTGTGGTGCATACAACAATTGTGTTATAACCTGTCATATACCTTTATTTATTGTTTGTTTATAACGGACCCTCACATTGTTACCATGCATATTATCTGTTCACACTCTCTTCAGAGCCTGTTGTACATTTGTAATATACTGCTAAGTTGAATTCTGTGCTGCCCTATTCTATTCTATTCTTTTTCTGATCCTTTCCATCCTTGTCGCTCCTATGATGAACTCAGCAGCTCTAACCCTGCCACCTCAAGCTCTGGCTTCTGTCTTCTGCCTATTGCTAGTGTCTCTTATACATACAGTACATCATGCCTGGTCACACAACTGTGCTGCAAACATTTCCCTTTAAATTAGCTCACACTCATCTATCAAATCGCTCCTTTTCTCCAGTTCGTTCCATCCTGCTTGTACTCTTGTACTCTTCCACAGTCTCCACTGCTCTGAATAGATGATCCTCAGTGTCTAAACTCCTGCACCTTCACTCTCTCTGCTCCTTGACACCTCACTATTCCACTGTCTTCTCTTTCACTTACACACATGTACCCAGTCTTACTAAAGACAAAAAAAAAGTTACAGGACATCATGGGGCATATTTCTATCCATTCCATTCTATTCTATCCATTGTGTTGGTCTTTTCTTACCAACAGTGCCAGAGGGTTGCACTGTGGATCCCCTGTCTGGGGACTTTTGCTTCTTGTCTTTGTCCTTGCGTCTGTGGCAGCGATGGTGGTGGTGGTGGTGGACCCTGTCCTGTTCTGGCACCTGTCCTGGTACAGTAGAGGACTGATTCTGGTCAGGGCGATCCAGGTGGTACTCCCCGAGATACAGCTCCTGTTGTCGTAGAGGTGTCAGTGAGGACACTGAGCGTCTGATCGGACTAAGGTCAATGATTGGCTGCCATGGAAAGAAAAAGGTGTACAGCTGAGTCATAAGAGGGGACACAGGTTACATGGTAGGCTTATCTCTAACACTGAACTACAGGTAAACACCACCACCTGTTGGATGGCAGGGTGGAGACAAAATCAGTTCTTCAAATGGAAACATGTAAAAGAATAAACATTAACAGAACCGTTGTAACTCTCATTAAAAACTGATCTGATTTACCTGAGACACTAGTGCAAGAAAACACTGGAAGTACACAGCAACAGGCAGGTTTGACAGGTCCATCACTAAATGCATGTTACTTACAGTGTAGTAATGTCTGTGTGTAAGAGTATGATTTACCGTTAATTATTTTATGTTAAATTATGTTGCTTTAAATTAGATTACACTGGCTCAGATAAAATAAAATGACATTGTTTCATCTGATAATAATGAAAACAGAGTAGGGAACTAAAACAGAGAAGAAACAACTTCACCTGCTGGTAACTAATTCCTATACCATTTCCGTAGACATTTGCAGACAGACAACAAAATATTATCGATTAGGTTGGGTCAGGTTCTGTTGGATACAATAAAATTAATAATTCTTAATTATAGTATAATTTACTCTAAAATGTATAATAGGAAATGGCTTTCCTTGATTTTTCCTTACTTACTCAAAGAAGGAACATGTTTCGCATCTACACCACTGCTCACAACACATACACTTTACTTCATGTAACATACACTAATCACATCACATCACACTCCAGAAAAGCCACTTAGAAAATCAAGTAACAATTGGCTGAAAACTAAGGTCAGGGTTTACATCTGGAACATCATTTTGAACCTGGCACTCTTCAATACCTCACAGAGTTCCACTTAAAAACCCCGCAACCTGTTAATGTCTGAAAAAAGTGTTCAATTTTGCAGATATAACGAGAGTTTTGGTGTAAACCTGACGAATAACCCATGAGTTATAACAGGGGTGGGCAAACTTTTTGACCTGCGGGCCACAATTTCTCCTAAAATTGGACACGGGGCCGAGTCAAGAGCAGAGAGATGGAGCGTTCGTGTAAGCTAAGATAAATGGCAAGTAAAAGTCATGCATCAAACCCAATTTACTAAATTTCTTATTGGCTTTTTTAATGCCATCTACTTGGAAACCGCAGGCATTGTAGGGAAAAGTCGGAAGTTTAATTATAATATAAATAAATTATTTAATTTGGACAGGGATGGCGGGCCGCATTAGAAGGCTCAATGTGGCCCCTGGGCCTTAGTTTGCCCGCCCCTGAGTTATAATGTCCTAGTCAACATTAGCATGGGATGAACAGAGTTTGATGTGAATGTGTACATGATTTTTGGGAACATTGAGAACAACAAAAACACAGACGGGAAGGAGGAGGAGAAGGTGGTGTTGGTGGTAGTACATACTGCCAGGTGAGTTCCAGGTTCACGGCGAGGGTGGTTCCGCTATTGGACAACACATACACAAAAGGAAGGTATGCAAACGTTAGCAGTGGAATGTGAATATAGGGTCGGAACGATAAAAAGAGGAAGAGGAGGAGGTAAGGAGCAGAAGTGAGTGTAGAGTTATTGTAAACAGATTTTAACTTTATTCTTCTCTATCTAAAGAGAACAGAGTTATAAATTGGATGCTTCTTTTCTGAACTGCCTTCTGATATTTTTTTTTCTTGATAATTTATTGAAAATGGCAAGATGTTTTGTGACCCATGCCATGTATACAATAAAATAAAGGACACCACATGAATATGGTTGGAGAATCAGAAGCCTATTAAGGGAAGAGCCACACCCAAAACTTGGACACACAAAAGTGAAAAATCACATTTAGTACCTTTACGTTTATCAACATTTAAAAGAAAAGTGGATAAAGGATGACAAGAGAAAGATTTTACGGAAATAAATTAAATATACAACCTTCAAAGACACTGGAGTGGTGACATACGTGCATGCCCAGACAAGCACACATCATATGGCTTTAAATTAGTGTAAACATTCACAAAACAGAAGAGAACCAACTTTACAGAAATAACGGCATATAGCAAAGTTGCTGAGAGTGGTGGATAGACGAGGGGAAAGGCCAGAAGATATGCATGAGCCAATCAGCCTGAGGAACAGAAGAGCATGCTCAATACTGTGATGTTTGAGTTGAGTATTTTTTGTTTTGTATTACTATAAATTGTAACTTGCACCACCAAAATCACATTGCACCTTTTTGGTGAGCCTTCCTGTGGGTGGTGAGCCTACAAGAAGTTTTGTGGTTCGGGACAGTGCTATGCTCAGAGCACCTCAGTGGCTACTTGGCAGCTGCTGGATTTAAACCTGAAGCCTTGCGGACTCAAGTCCCTAGTCCCTTAACCACTAGGCCACCATGCTGCAACTATTTATTTTTTTAGGTTAGAAAGTATATCATTTTGAAAAATAGTGAAAAAAACAGTGATATAGCAAAACTTTCACAAGCTTAGAATTTCAAAATCAGTAATGTATTGGGGAGCAAAGACCCAACTCTGATATAAAGATCTCAGGGATGACAAGACCGCAGCTGTAGGGGAGACTATCTCCCAAAAGCAAACATTCTGTATATGAAATGTTAAAGCATCAGAAAAGCAAAGTGATGTATGTGATGTAAAATGATTAACAGAAATAGATTATATTAAGTACTTTTTTTTTTAATAGTATATAATATTTATTATTATTTTGAGGCACCCCTTTTCGAATACAGACCTGTCTTGTTAATAATAAAAAAACGTTAAAATGTGTGACAAACGAGAATGTGTCCCAAATACATGGAGAGATGGAATATTAATTTGATTACTCATGTCTATTCCAGGCAAAATATCAATGCCCTGCTTTCTCTCTCCTTTGTGTTCCCTCTTTTTAAGATGAAGATGTCAGCAGGATGACCTGAGGTAGGCTGACAGTCACAGATTATAATTTTGTTCAATCACAGCTATTTTGCACAAATTGTTAAACCAGAGCCTTCGCTCCAGATACCAAAAAAAGGAAATATTATTTGTGAAGATCTTACATAATACTCTGCATTCAGTCTGGGAAGTGAAGCAGCTCTGTAAGGGCTGAGCAGGGTGGGATATCCTTCTGTATCTGACAGGTTATCCCCCTGTGTGAGCTCAAGCTCGTCCACCACATCCTGACAGGAGGGTGAGAAAAAATGGGAGGAGGACATAGTCAGAATGTACTACAGTATATCAAACGTAACAATTCATTGAACTAGTGGAATGAAAATTTATGCATGTTTTCTGAGTATCTAAACCAGTCGGGGGCAGCCTTCTACAGCAGTAGGCTGCCCTGCCTCATTTGGTCAGTTTGTGACACCAACAATGTTTTCTGCAGTAATTATAAATGTTTATTGTAATATCTCTGTGGAGGACCATTAATAAAGATAATGAATAGGATTGAAAGAACTTAGTTAAATGTGAATGTGGAAACTAATATGTAATAGAAATCAATAACGTGTTTAACATGTTATTACCTGAGTTCTGTTGGTGTACTGCACATCTTCAGACTGACCCCTGTGTAATATCCTTTGAGGTTTGGGTCCTTGATTTACCTGGAAAAAGTCTCCAGACTGGGAATGTTTGACGGAATTCTTCTGGTTCAGCCTGTGCACATACATTTTCAGAATCAAAGACTTAATTTTACTATTTTTGAAATATTTCTCTGTAAAAACAAAGACTGTGTTTTTCACTGTTAGGTCACGATTTTATTTTAAGCCTCAGATGTTACTAACTCCTCTAGGAGGCTCAGAACTAAAGCTGCTGTACTTAACGTTCCCAAGGCAACCAATAATGACACCTGCTGGCCAGTTGCATAAGAAGAAAAGAGAGAATGTGACTCATGTTCCATTAAACAGAACCTTTAAGGCTCTGCCACTCACGTGGTGTATCTGTGCATTGAGGTGGAGGTAGTAGATGGAGCTACTCTGTGGCTATTTGAGGTACAGTAGGTTTCAGAGGTGGGAAGTGATGCTGGTTTTTCGTCCTCTGTTGTTGGTAGGGGCTGTCTGGGGCTGCATGTCTTTGGTTCTACTTCCCTGAGGTGAGTGTGGGGAAGTATTGGTCGGAACAGGGCCCCTAGTTTACTCTGTAAAAAATACAAAACCAGTTAAACAGGGTCAGCCCTTTGAAGGTCTGATTAAAGCTGTGTACATTTTCATTACTTTGTGAGCTCCAGTACCTGTGGTCCAGAGGGATGCTGCTGTTGCAGCCTCCTGGCTCGGTTCTGTTTGTAGTAATCAAAGATCAAGTGAGCAGCATAGACTTTTCCGACTGTCAACTCATTGTCTATAGAAAGAGTAAAGGGAAAGAGATTAATAAAACAAACAAACCTGTTTCTGTTTGCATTGCAGGCTTCAATTCTAAATTCTGATTTTTGATGCCACAACTGGCCTTTGCTTCGGCCCAGGGGCATTTTCTATGTCATTGGTGTGAAAATGTATGGTTCACCTCCTGGGAAGTTTAAATTCTAGTAAGGGAGATTAGCTTTCAGTAGAGGGCTCATGCAGGAAGACACAGTGCAGTGCAATATGATTTTGTGTGGCAGTCGTGGAGACTTTGGTCCCTGCAACCCGGTAAGAAATACACATATAAAAATGGATTTCTGGATGGATGGAAGCAAACATTTGGCCCTGAATTAGGAAAAGATGATGAAGCCACATGCTAAAGTAAATAAGGAGTCCTTGCATAAATTAAATCACACAAGATATCCTCAGAAGGACTAAAAAATACCAGAGTCAGATTTGGACCTTGGTAAGAGGTGTCAAACATCAGGGGACTGAACTTTTTTTCTTTAGTAAGTATGGAAAATAAAAAAAAAGTCTAAAAGAAAAATCTGGGTAGCAGAGGTACAAGCAACCCCACAAGAGGGGCGATTAGGTGCAGGTGAGAGCAAATGAAGTTATGGAGCCTCTCATTATTTTATTATTAATCAGTCAATCGGCCTGGTCAGTAAAGAGTGTAAATGTGTGGAACTCATTACCTGAAGAAGTTAAAAAGATTGCAACATACAAAGCCTTCAGAAAATAATTGAAAATGTGGCTCGTTAACAACTTCAACTGCCAACACTAGAAGAAAAGCCTCTTATGATGTTTTCACATTCAATGTTCAGATCTAAATGTAAATATGCCATGTGATCCCATTTTAAATGTATAAGTGCTTTCATATGTATTTTGAATTGTGTATGTATTGTGTTTTTTTGCCTTTTTACATCATGGCCAGGGGACTACAGATGAAAACTAGCCTTCTGGCTAATTCTGGCTTTTTTAACCATGTGCAATATTGTGTTTTAAATTGCATTGTCCCCTTTAAATAAACTAAACTAAACTAAACTAAACTGATTATATTCGTTGGAGTCAGGACAAAAGCTGAGAGGAGGATGGACAGAAAAACAGACAAGTGAGAGCAGGGCCTGGGATAAAACACTGTGCTCCCAGAACCCTGGACTCATGATTAGATAAAAGCAGATAAACTGCCATCAGTGTCTGTGTTTGTGTCAAAAGTGGACTAATGTACTACAATATATTTAGTTCTGAAAATGCATTTAAATATTCTGATCAAAAACCTCACATTTGTGTGGTGTCACCAGAAGGTTCACAGTTTTCTGTGACAGATTTGGCCAAACTCTGTTGATCTCCCTCTTTAGGTCAGCATCACACAGACGCTGAGCCAGCACACCTGTAAAGAACACACAAGAGTTAAACAAAATCTGACTCACAGAAAGCTCTCTTTCACCTGTCTTGGCCAAAGCTTTGAGGAATCCTGGGTTTCGGAAATTTGATGCCTGACCTGATGCCAGTTTGATTTCCAGCGCTGTGCGAATCAACGCCATGAGTGTGGACGTGAACTGGACAGTGTTGTCCTCAGATATGGGCATGTTCATCTTCACCAGACGCTGCAAACGAAGAGGAAGAGGATGAAGAACCAGTCACAGTAGTCTGGTTCTCAGTGAAAGTGTTACAATGGCACAGGGACAACCAGAGGTGATGTGTACAGTGTGAACACCCTGTCATGCAAAGCCATGCTATATTATTGCACTATGGAGACTTGAGCAGGCAGCATGCAAGTATGTGAAACAGGTGAAAGTAGAAGAATTCTCAATCCATCCATAATTAATTGAGATAATGCCCACAAAAAACTATATTAACACAAAAGAAGAAACTGCAGCCAACAAGCCACATTTAATGAATGTCCCTAAATAAACATCAATCAGATATGAATTGTTAGACATTTCTAAGTTGGCTAAATCTCTCTGTACTATGGCCCACAAATGACAACGAATGACAAATTACAGTATAATATATAATATAATATATGTGTGTGTGTGTATAATGTAAATAGCTTTAATAATAATATGATAGATAAAGGTTTAATATAATCAATAATAATAATATCAATATAGATATAAATCAATAATATAATCAATCAATATAAAAGCAAAGCAGAAAAACCCCTACATCCACAATACATAAGAAAAACAACAAGAGAGAAGTTGACAAGAACAGGGTCATAAAGAAGAGGTGGGAGGGGTTCTACCTTATAGGCAACTCTGGACGGACATTTCTTCCCCAAACCTAGTGGAGGGGACATGTCACGGAGCATCTTGTACATATCACAGTAAGTCATGCGGCCACTTCCCACAGGAAGGTGACGGAATAAGTTACCACAGGAAAATTTGAAGGGAGGGATGAGGAAAAATGGAGTTGAATAGAAAGATGAAGTGATGGGAATAAAGGAGAAACACAGAAATCTTTGTTATTAAGATTTCCAGGATAGAAAAATCTGAAGTCCGTCCAGGCTGGATTTACAGATTCAGGATCAGAGAACATGAGGATCTCGTAAAAACCCCACTAGGAGGCAGTAAAGGAGCTAAAAAAAATATTCTCCAAACAAACTCTCCATCAGGGTCTGATCATATGAGTCTCGAGGAAAATTCTTTTAAAGCCATTGATCAAGTAAATCAATTCCAACAGCTGGAGCATAATTGTTTGAGGAAGTAACTGTCTCCAGTTAGTCATAGTCTCTGTTCTATGTTCAAACTATTTTTAGTCATTTTTTTACTCATCATTACAGAGGCCCATTGACAAAATTAGTGTTTTAATTTGTTACAAGTATCTTCTTTTATCACTGAGGAAGTCCTAATGAATAAGCTCCTTATTTTTTTTAATTTTTTTGTGAACCTATAATATTAATAAAAACAAAATGAAATAAAGCAACACATTCCTGGTTGTTCCTTAAAACCACCAAAGATTGGAGCTTGTGAAGTCTTCTGTAAATGGATCCAAGGCAACGTCTTAGACAACTCAACATGAAAAACTCAATGACCAATCACTTTAAGTTTACTTTTCTGCATACTTCAGGATAGTTATGCAGCAGTAGCCAACATGGATGTGTCAAGGACTCATCTCTGCAAAAACTAAAAATTCCATTATTGGAAAAAGAAACCCTCTAATTTATCTTTGTTTGGCCTCTTTTACTGCAGTGTTTTTACAGAAACTAGGTTATTTGCCAGCTTGTTTGTTGGTTTGTAGGTTAAGAACTGATGCAGGCTGATGCAGTGAGCTCTGAGTACACCAGCATAGTCCCTTCAGAGCCAAAGAGAGTGTGCAGAATTGCAAACCTTATAAGCCACCCTGTTAGGACACTTCTTTCCCAGACCCAGAGGTGGAGAAATACAACGCAACAATTTGTACATGTCCTGATAGACAATCTTCCCACTGAAAGATATAAGACATGGTGGACAGGTGAGGGCTCCAGTCATGACATCACATTATTATTTAACTCACACTATGATCACCGGCATCCTTCTATCATCAGCTTGATGTGTGTGTGCAAATTAATCGTTGTGGATTAGTTATTCGTCCGTGACCTACACGATCAGCGTGTACCAGTCCAAAAAGCCCCGATCGAACGATAATGCAGTAAAACGGTCCCATGGTTCGGAGATTTCTGTCCGTGGATCGATTTCCTGCTCCATGGTCCCGCCAACAAATTGATGTTTAAACATAGGCACGACATTGGCCGCTTCCGCCCACTGGAGCGGCGAGCCAATAGACAGACATACATCTATTCACTATGGACTTTCACTTGCGGTGTTGTAACGTAGGCTGATTTTATTGGAGTTCAAGGTAGTGAGTGTTACGCTGCTCTCAGCAACATGGCAGACAATACAGATGAAATTTACAGCGTTTATCATTTAAAAATTGAAGGTTTGGATATCATTTGTTTTTTTCAAGACGGATGGAAAGATAGATAAAAGCAACGCGGTTTGCCGACTCTATAGAGCGACAATCGAATACACTTGAGGTCCAACAAACCTTAGGGACTGACGACTGGTTAACGATGACGGTGACGCTGGCACGGCAGGATTTGCCAGTAGTCAGTGGAGCGGACGGAATAAAATACAAAATGTTTTCCAACCGCAGTAATTCGGCAAAGTCCTCGGCAAAGTCCAAGACATCTAACCCTTTCTAAAACTGTAGGCATGTATTTCACTAAAAATAGTGTCACCTGATCCTGATATATTTGTTAATGGAGATAAAATACAATTTGTCAATCTAAACTAAAACTAAAAAAGACTGGCAGCTGTACAGTTTTGTTGAAGGAGTTGGAGTTGCAAATTTTTATTCAAGATTCAAAAAACAAATTGAACTGAACTTGGATTGAACTAGATTGATCATTTAATAATTTTTTGAATCATTCCTGAATCAGATCGTATCCTGTGAATCGAAATATGAAATCGGATCGTTATGTTAGTGAATCATCACACCCCTGACAATATATATATATATATATATATATATATATATATATATATATATATATACTAACTGTATCTAAGGCCATTATGGCAGAATAGCAACTATTTTTGTCTTTTTTACCTTCTTCATCTTAAAGATTTTCTTTAAAACATAATTATGACTAAATAAACATTTATTTAAATGATATAAAAAAAAGGTAGCTTTTTAGCTTCATCAAGCTTTCTAAATAATCTTGTCGTTCCTCTTCACTGCACACCGACAGTCTAAGAAGCAGTAGACCACTGTGAGGAGTGAAAACATAGCAGAAAACTGTGCTTCAGAGCTCACAAAGCTTACAGAGGGTTTACCGCCATCCTCCATTGGCACACCAGTCTAAGGCTTAATGTCATTCAGCCACTGCGGCTAACATTATTCTGTCCTGCTTCTCTTAGTGTCACAGAATCACATGGCTGGAACAGTTTTCTCTTGCCTCAATGCTTCTGTGTGTGCTAAAAAGAAAGAAAATCAGCTCATACTTTTGGAGAAGACTAAGGTGAGCTCTGACACTTACCAGGCTGCAGGGTCGTACTCTGCCCACACGCGGATAAATTCATCAAGATGATGAGGACCCAGAATGGAGGCATCTCTGGTGAGGTATTCAAAATTGTCCATGATGACCGCAACAAAGAGGTTCAACATCTGGTGAGGGAAGTTCCAAACAATATTAAAGTGGGCAACGCACTCAGACAGAAGTTAGTCTGAGGACTACTTGAAATTGCCTGACGATGTGATCTATGCAGCACAATGCATTGAAGAGTGCTAAGATCTGTGGGTTTATCTTCAACTTAATGGACACAATTTCAACAACATAGGTGTACAGATTTTGGATAGGAGCAATCTCAGAGAACCTGTGTCTTCAATTGTCTGCTAAATAACTGCCTTCAGATCTATCCTAGAAAGTTTAACTGCTCAGTAATACCAGAGCAGTCTTCTCTAGATGGTTGTGACCACAACAACTCCCATTCATATCAAAATATGTTACCATCAGGAGCAGTTTCTGTCTCAAAAGGTGTGACCAGAACAATTTTTCACACCTTTAGATGTGAAGAGAGTGTAAAGAGAATGGTCTTGATAAGTATAACAACTAGTGTCCCCTCTGACATCAATCAGAAATGAAAGACAATTCTTAGTTGAGAAATGAAATGTCTATAAACTCAACAGGAAGTCCAACTAAACTTTCTGGATATCATGACCTGGGTGATTGAGAATCTTTTTCACATTTCCAACACAGCTTCAATCATTTAATCAGAAAATTTTGGCTTTGGGGTTTTTAAGCTAGTTTTTAGGGGATGATGACTTCCATAAACCTGAATGTATGTATTTGCTGTTTTGTTTAGCTTTCTGTCTGTGTAAGTATTCTCTAATTACATTTGAACTAATATTTTGCCAGGAACTCCTCAAGACTTTTAATCACATTAATGCACAATATTAATCTGGTAATCCTAATACACCTACATGTACACACTGTAAAAGTACACTCAAATACAAATGGAGAGACATTTTCTGTCTGACTTACCAAGAAAGAGCAGAGGAAGATGAAAGAGACAAAGTAGAAATACGCAAAGTCACTTCCACACTCTTTACCCACTGATCCTGAGAGATGATCACATGCTCTGTTACCAAGACAGGCCAACATGATCTCATGCCAAGCTTCACCTGTGGCACTCCTGAAGGACAGTCGAGAAACACAGGTGGCTGTTAAAGAACAGACAGTGTTTGCATTATCAGCAACAGTAAATTATTTACCTGAAAAGAAGGGTCAAGGCCTGGAAAAAGGTCTGGAAGTTGTTGTGATGATTGATGGCTGAATCATCATTCAGCTCAATATTTCCAAACACCTGAGACAAAAACAAAAGGACATCTGTAAACATAAAGTTGAAATGTCTGCTGTTGTTTATGGGTAGAATATCATGCTTCACTGCAGTCAAAACATTACCTAATGATAAACAATGGTAATAATTATAGTCTTATGGGTCTTAGGCCTTTAGAGTTAACTGCAAAGCAAAACTTTGGAGGTAAATCACTTTAAACTCATTAGAGTAGAAGCTCCACAAGCCAAATTTTTGCAGACCAAAATGTTTCATGAAGAAAGATGCTTAAAACTAATACCCCTCTAATAGTCAGTTGTATTTATATATTAATTGAGCAGAAACGTGGTGGCATATCATGTATGGACTGTCTTCTTCTCCTTTCGGCTTGTCTTTTTTTCAGGGGTTACCACAGCGAGTCAACAAATTTCATCTCACCCTGTCCTCTGTATCCTCAACTCTAATTCCAACTACCTCCATGTCCACACTGCATCTATAAATCTCCATTTTGGCCTTTCTCTTTGTCCCCTACCTGACAGCTCCATCTTTCGCATTCTCCTACCAATATAACCACTGTCCCTTCTCTGAACATCTTAAACTGGTTAATCTAGCTTTTTCTCCAAACCTTCCTGCCTGTGTTTCCCCCCTAATCACTTCATTTCCTGATCCCGTGTATCCTAGTCACCCCCCTATAGAGAACCTCAGCAGCATTAACTCCTCCACCTCCAGCTCTTCCTTCTGTCTTCTACCTATTCCTATTGTCTCTAATTCATACAGCATGACTGGTCTCACAACAGTCCTGCAAACCTTTACCTTTCACCTGGCTCTTCCATCGCAATAATTTATGGACTGTAATAATTAATTTGCATTATATATTTCATTCCAGTGAGTAAATATAATATTTAACTTTTTGTGATATTTCTTTTAGTGATGAACCTTAGAATATTTTCTTAAAAATAATTGAATATATATAAAAAATAATATAAAAAAGCATGTTGCAAGATTTCAGAAACAGTACAAAGGATCAAAGAGGAGCAGACATAAGTGTCCGTTGTTTTATTTAAGCAAAAGTTTAAATAACTGAATATGTGAAGTTATCTGAAGAACTTTATGGCTATATCCATAGCCAAGTGTTTACTCACCTGCATGCCAATAATAGCATAGATGAAGAAAAGCATGGCAATGAGCAGGCAGACATAGGGCAATGCCTGGAGACCACAAACCAACAGAAACACAAGTCAGCAATGTTTAACGTGCACTTACACACAGAGGTGAAGCTGGGTTGGAGTCTTTCAACCAACCATTTATTCTGTGTGAAGAAGAGGAACAGAGTACTGGGCGTAATTAAATGTCCCATCTAAATACTCCACAGCTTCTCTCCATTTCTATTGCTTTAAAAGCTTTCAGTGCTTGCGTTAAACCTCATCCAAATCCCTGAGCTGTGGACTGGACTATACCTCTTTAACACAACCATTCTCACAGGGATTCTCATAAGATCCGAGTCAGAGAAGAGTCTGAGAGTCTGGTAAGCCGTGTATACAGTGTGTTTTGTTACATAGTGTGTAATGTTGCAGAATGCTGTTACTTAGCTGCTTTCTCCTAAAGAATTTTAACCCTTTAGACAAATTCATTATTCAATCTCTGCTAGAGGAGACAGAGTTCATGTTACTAAACAACAAGTTAAGATGCAGTCCTTATTTTATAACTTTATAGCAATATAACCTATATTATATATATATATATATGAAATAAATTTCTTATGTGTGCACAGTTCATCTAATGAAACAGAGCTGAAGAAATGCTTTTGTTTTGTTTTCATAGGCTGACTAATATATCAATAAATATCTATGTATCAATTTTAGATGACATCTACTTTACTTAGGTTCTTTTAGAAAAGATGGGGATTTGACATGTCCAGTGTTGTCTACAATATGTTGAATGAAATAGGAAGGCGACATCGTCAGTCATGCGGTGACATCATCATACAGACAACAATACATGTTTCCTGTATGTTTTAATAACCTTAAAGGACTGGACAAAGGTCCAAAGCAGGATACGGATGGTGTAGCCCTGACGCAGCAACTTGATGAGGCGAGCAGCTCTGAAGAGTCTCAGGAAACTCAGGTTGATCATTTTGTCCTTTGGTCAAGAAACAAAGGATATTAAGCTCAAATCAACCGTTATCAACTAAACTAAAACATTAACATTTACTTCCATGATTTTGAAGTAATTGAGCCAATCCTGGTAGTCAGCTTGCCACTAAACTGTTCTCTTCTGTTTGGCCCCTAGGTAGAGGGTACCTTAGGTAAAACTCCAATAAGATGCTCTAGTTACACTGTGATTTGTTCTTATTTTTCACCAGGACTATAGCTTTTATTGTTGTACAGTCACACATTTTCCATTTTGTGGAACATCTGGCTGGTGTTTGAGGGGAAGCTTGAGGACAGTGGTAGCGGCAGAGAGGAGACAAAAAATCAGCAGCTGTCAGAAAAAGCCACTCACCGTCTGCAGACGTCAGATGTTATAGATGCAGCAGGAAGAGATGAAGCAGAAAATGAAAAAGGGGCACACAGATTTAAAGGCAGTGAGATGAAGGAGACGGAGAAGACAGGGAAAAACAAGTGAAAGAAGAAGAACTCAAAGCAGACAGAAAGAAGCACTCTACCTCAGTCCACCACATACATGCTGGGTGTATTTCTACCCCAGGACAATAATAATTCTGTGGCTTTCTTAGAATGTGTTGATTATTGGCAAACTGATCTGAGGTCCTCTGAGCTGAGGACCAAGGCGGAATTAAGCAGAGCACACATTTAATTGTAAATCATCACTAGGATAACTGAACAAGAAATAGAATACTGCAATTTGTCTACTTACTTTCTATATATATCTAATTTAAGATTCAAGAATCAAAAAATTGTATTTATCCCCAAGGGGCATTTCGAGAACTAATTATATAAGGTGGCAACTGGTGATCAACATAAGATGAGATGTTGGTTTTCTTTACACGTGATTGAGGGGATAGAGCAGCTGCTGGTGGGTGGGTGTTAAATCAACTCAATTCCAATGACATGACTGCAATTTAGGAACACAAGGAAAAAAAAGCCTGAAATATCTATATCATACATCTACATTAAATATCTCTTAAATATACAGTATAGAAAAAAATATCCCTTAATGCTTGATTATCTATAATCTCTTACCTTAATCTCAGTGACCAGAATGTCTGTGATGCTTCCCAGTACGGTCACAAAGTCAAACACATTCCATGCAGCCTTCAGGTAGTTCTAGCAACAAAAGAAATCTATATTGAATAGGTCTATAAGATGCTGGCATTTTTGTTGTAGGCTGAGCTTACTTCCGAGTGACCAACATATCATATCATATCATATTTATCTGTAAACCGCAGGCAATGTTGGCGTCAAACATAAAAACAATGCCTTCTGTTGTTTCAAGCAGCCAGGTACAAATACAAACAAAACTCAAACTAAAGATCGGGATCATCGACACATTATCACCCAGTGACAACTATACACTAGAGCTGTGTTCCTGGAGCAGACCAATCATCAGATCCTCTCCTAAGGATTTCACAGCAGACGCCAGCTCATCCACCAGCCTTCAACAGCCAAACAGGTGGAGACAAATGGTGTGTGTGATGAGCAATTTCATAAATGAGCCTTGGTTAATGGAACAGAGCCAGCAATGGGGTGCTGTACTGTAGGACAGATGGAGGCTAGATTTATCCAGCATCCTGTTTTCAGTACTGGGCTTATAATCAGAATTCAGCACATGACTGAGAAAAATGTATCACTATTTTATTGCTGGATGATATCAGGAAGACATTTGTAGATAAATAGTCAGTTTTATAGGTTTTTCTGTGTGCAGGCCTTTAAATGTACCATGAAAGACCACAGATTGTGTTGTATCATATCATTTATTCGCTTACAACTAAACACTTTTTGGATGTCATTTATTTGCTGCCAAAACGGAAATTAATCACTTCCGGTTTGGATATGCATGAGGCAAACATGTTGACAAGAGTCTCTGTATAACTATCTCTTCTTCTTCTTCTCCTTTTGACTTTTTCGACCCTTTCAGGTGTTGCCACAGCGAGTCAACAATTTTCATTTCACCCTGTCCTCTGTATCCTCAACTCCAACCACCTCCATGTCCTCCCTCACTGCACCCATACATCTCCTCTTCGTCTCTTACCTGGTAGCTCCATCTCTAACATTCTACTCCCAATATAATCACTGCCCTTCCTCTGAACATGACCAAACCATCTTAATCTCGCTTCTCTAACTTTTTCTCCAAACCTTCCTGTCTGTCCCCCTGATTACCTTGTTCCTAACCCTGTCCATCCTAGTCACCCCTAAAGAGAACTTCAGCATCTTTAACTCGGCCAACTCCAGCTCTGCCTCTTGTCTTCTACCTATCCCTAGTGTCTCTTATCCATACATCATGGCTGGTCCCACAACTGTCCTGTAAACATTTCCCTTCACCTTAGCTTACACTCTTCTATAACAAATCACTCCTGAGACCTTTCTCCAGTTGTTCCATCTTGCCTGTACTCTATTCTTCACCCCTCTTCCACATTCTCCACTGCTCTGAACAGTTGAGCCTAAGTATCTAAACTCCACCTTCAGCATCTCTGCTCCTTGTAACCTCACCATTCCATTGTTCCTCTTTTCATTCACACACATGTACTCTGTCTTGCTACAACCTTCCTTCCTCTTCTCTCCAGTGCAAACTTCCACCTCTCTAGGTTCTCTTCTAGCTGTTGCCTGCTCTCACTGCAGATCACAATGTCATCTGCAAACATCATCATCCATGGCGACTCCTGTCTGACCTCATCTGTCAATCTGTCTATCACCAGAGCAAACAGAAAACAACAACAACGGTTGAACAACCAGAAAATTTACCGTTTCTTGCCCTAAGCACTTCCATACCTCCACTGGTATGTCATCGGGACCGGCTGCCTTTCCATTCTTCATCTTCAGAGATTTTCTAACCTCATCCTATCTAATCTGATGTACCTTCTCCCTGTTAGAAACTGGCTCCTCATTCCTACACCCCATATCATTTTCCTCATTCAACAACTACTCAAAGTACTCCTCCCTCCTAGCACACCTTCCTCACAGGTAAGAACACTTCCATCTCTGTCCTTAAATAATCTGACTTGCTGTACTTCCCTGATTGACTTCTCTGCCTTGCCAATCTTTATACCTCGTTTCCTCCTTCCTTTGCGCATAACTTCTCATATAAATCCTCGTATGCCTTTTGTTTGGCCCTGGCCACTTCCCTCTTCACCTCCTTCGCCCTCTCTGTACTCCAGTCTACTCTCCTCTGGCCTGTCACTATACTATCTCTTCTTTTTACTTAACAGCACTGTTGGCAGTTGTTGTTAACCTGGGCCCGGGTAGTCTCACATCTCTGATTTTGCCAAAGTTCCTGATGCAACCCTCACCATTTATTCTGGCTTGGGACCAGCACTAAAAAAAACACATGCTTGTGCTCCCTAGTGACTGGGGTTAGATCTAACTATCTCTAAACTCCAATATTGAACTGTCACTGTTTGGTTATTCGTTTTCATTTATTATTTTCGTTTATTGTATATTTATGCCTAATTATGCCATATTCTCAGTGAAACAACAAAAAAGAGAAGCAAACGCTTGGCAGCAAGTTGGGCAATATGAATCTGCAATAACTGGCTTTCGGGAAACGGCGGACAAACAACTAAACAACTGCAGCTGAAAACTTTTAATCTTTGTCCAAAGCATAAAAAGACATTGCTGAATTATAGACCCTGAATGCTAAGTTGCTGGGCTGCATTGAAAACCTGGAAATTTACTCCAGAAGGGTGAATCTCCATATTATCAATGTGCCAGAAAACAGCGAAAAGGATCTGCGCTGAGTGATACGAAAGGGACAGTGGGGTTTTAAAACTCAGGTGCTCGACAGTGCCCATGGCATCTACCAACAAAAGTCTGAAGGGGGACCTCCCAGAGCAATCGTTGACACCTTCCACAGGTACCAAGATCGGGAGTGAGCCCTAAGCTGGGCCAGGCGGAATGTGATGGACTACAAAGGGAAAACACTAAGATTCTATCCTGATCTCAGCGCTACCCTTGCTAAGAAGCATGCAGTCTTTAACAGTGTCAAATCAACTCTTTTCAAGAAAGATATAAAGTTAAGGCTGCTGTATCCTGCAAGTCTTCGGGTGATTCACGGAAAAAGATTTAAGATGCCGTCAGATTCAGAAACATTCTGCTCACAACTGAACAAGAGAGCTGTTATCGCTGAAGTGGAGGACTAGACTACTTCTTTCCTTACTCGACGAGTTGGTAAACTTCACTTACTTTCTACATATTGGTACCTGAATGGTAATTTGAAGGACTAAATATTGAACTGAGTTATTGTGATTTTGATTAGAGTGTTTAGACGTACCTAGAGGCACTAAAGAGCAGCACTTTAGGTGTTTCGTTTTTTGCGAGTGTGTTGGTGGGCTGTCAGGGCCAGCAAGGCCTTCATTGCTGGCATAAACATACTCAGAAAAACATATTTATTCATATATATTAAAAAAAATGTTATTATTTAATATTATTAAGAAAAAAGAGTTTTTACTTTTTAGGAGTTGGATAAAAACTTTTCTTCAATTATATTTCAGCTATCTAGTGTTGTCAGGTTCCATGAAATCTGCCATGGCCTTCAGAATCAAAAGTAAAGGCCGTGCCTACTGTGAGTGAGTGGGCACAGCCAGTTCAGTTCACAACGCTCAGCACCATTTAACACGCTAGATTGGAACCTGGGACCTTCTTGCATACCTTACCTTAAAGGCAACACGTATCTGTCCTGTGATTGTATAAACTCTCCTAGGAGTCTAACAACGGCTTCTTGGGACATATTGAATCTGAACTTGGAGATTTGCTAACTACAGACAGATTGTGGATTGTGTCATATTTTTGGGTAAACAAGAACTTTCATTTCAACACGATGAAAGCTCCCAGTTCTTAAATAGCATTAACTACTTCTTTCGTGGAACTTCTTTCTTTCCTTATTAAATACGACCCAGACCAGGGGTCGGCAACCAGTGGCTCCGGAGCCACGTGTGGCTCTTTCATCCTTCTGTTTTGGCTCTCTGTGACTTTGGAAAATGAATAATAAGTATTTCATTCAAATTTTATTTTAGTTTGTTGATTTTAAAATATAATTCTGATATGTAGTAAACTTGTAACATTAAAGTAAAACGTTTTTAATATTTTTATCGGCCAAAACAGGGGTCGGTAACACGCAGCTCCGGAGGTGCGGCTCCGGAGGCAC
>JAFBJS010000830.1:147538-245869 GCA_016785265.1 Paraplagusia blochii
ACACTGTACCATTTAGAGATGAAGTCTTCAACATTAAGAGCTGCACCCTGTTCACCTACAATGATATACTGAGTTACCAGTTCAACTTCTGTTCTTTCTGTTTCTGTCCTCCATTTTTCTTCAAATCCTTCACTTTTATTTACATTGTGAAACATTGTACAATGATAGTCTAGCATTGGTTCTTTTGCTTTTGAGAGTTGTGCTATCAGGTATTTCTCCCATTTATGAAATATCTATCTACCCAAACAATAAACTTTTGCTCTTTCTGATTGAACAGTCATTTGACAATTTGTGCTAATGTGTTTCTCATTACACATTCCTTTTGGTGAACACATAATTTTCATATTTAGTTTACACAATGGATCTCTCCCAATCAGATTGACCAATGTTTGTTCTGAGACTAAAATTGGAATTTTCATTTCTTCATTTCCTGTGGTTATTTTTCACTGGAGCCGTCATTTTAATTAGCTGCTTTTTTTTTCCCGGGAATCCTATTGTTTCAACAAACCTGCTTGACATAGGGAGGTGCCTGGCATACTTTGGACTCACACAGGTGTGAGTGGCTCCAGTGTTCACATACATTAAGTATCTAACTATTATCCATAGGACTATTTATGTGCAGGAAAAGGCTCGGGGGGAGAAGCAGAAGCAGAAGGAGGTGGAACGACCAGTGAAGCCAGGAGATCTGGTGTTCATCAAAGTGTTTCAGAGGAGGTGGCACCAACCACGGTGGGAGGGACCATATCAGGTGGTTAGAGTTACATCAACAGCAGTACAGGTTGAAGGGAGTACAACGTGGTATCATCTGAACCACTGTACATGAGTCAACTCAAGGAGGAAGAGACTACAGAAGCGAAGAAGGAAAATGAAGGTTTCAAAACTGAAAATAATGACAATGACCTTCCCGTGCATTCAAATGATTGCAGAGATCAGAGCGAAGCCAAATTTGGAGGAAGTGAACAAGGCTCCACAGAGGACAAGAGTCAGAGAGGAGGAAAAAGGGATCCAGATCCAGACAAAGACACGTTGGGTTCAAGTAGATGAGTATGATGCAACTATAGCCACACCAAGCACTCTGTCAGCATTCAATGTTAAACAAAATTGAATAAAAAGACGCACATACACCAAATGGGTTTGGCAAGGCCAAATGAGACCTACAGCGGTATTTACTGATCCAGACAAAGAATATGACTATGAGGTGAGAGTAAAATTGGAAGGCAGAGACCTACGTGGCATAACTGGAGGAAAAGACAGCAAATGATGGGGATTAGATCAGTGTCAAATTGTAATTAACAAGGGTGAGGTAGTGGTGATACAAGTGACATTTGAGCACCAGTGGACCATTGATTACCATTAGTGGGCCTTTGTGAGAATTAGAGCACGGTAGAGCAGTAAGGGGTGACAGATTTATAACGGTTAAATAATATAGAGTTACCAACTTGGAGTGATGGGAACCAAATTCTTAACTCAGAAGTGGTAACAGGAGGGAGATTCAGATTGCACATTCCAAGACAGGAGTTGTCTTTATTGATTATAGGTCGAGAAGTAACAATCTCAGAAGTTCTTGAGAATGGAAATAGGCAGGACATGTTAGGGTGGTTAGCAGATGCATCAGGAGTAACAGTATGGGATAGATGTTCAACGAAATGTATGCCAGAAATACGTAAAGCAGAGTGTGGATGGATTCTGGAATTGAATTCTGAATCACTTGATAAGAACAAAACTTATGAATTTTGCAGTGTAAGCATACCACTTGAAGGTACGCAAGATACTGTGGGATGTGATACAAGCAACACCAACATCGGACAAGACGTGTAAAGGGCATTTGGGGAATCCGTCCGCCGAGTTGGTGAGTAAACCTATGATCAGGACCAGTGAAGTAAGTAGAGAGAAACAGCAACTAACTTCAAAAGTTGAAAATGTAGCTACCACTACAAAGTCTACAACCCATGCCATTACTCTGGAAACCTGGAAGTCCTAAGAACACTGGCCACCACGTTAAACAAACAAATAACTTAACAACTCCTGCAAAAACTACAACCTTAGCTGAGAAAACAACAGTAAAACCCACAACAGTACCTGCTAAGCTACCAAGTACCATTGGTACGATCGAACTAACAACATTGATGACACAAGAAGAGGTTGCACAAGGACCAATAATTTGTATTTAAAAGGGTAACGTTGCCAGGGCTAAAGTTAATAGGAATGAAACAGATAATTCGGATAATAAAAGGAATAATAGTTCCTATCAAGATTGTAATGACCCACAGGGGGATTAGAAGTATTAAGTAATATGATATGCAACAGAAACTATGAGAGAATTGGTCCAAGAACTCTTCCCAAGATTCCTAAAAAACTATGGCCTGAAAAGTACAATGTTTGTAAAGATGAATTAGAGGTTAGAGCCTTACAAAATTATTGGTTTTGGGAACCAAAATTATACTATTGAGGGATTTGAAGTATTCAGTGAACAACTGCATGCTAATACAAAAATGACAATTCAAAACAGACATGGGTTAGACTTTTACTATGGCTATGAAGAGGTTGAGAAAAATAAGGGTTGAAATGTCAGAGAATGCTGGCAGAGATGCACGTGTGGGGAGAGGGTTAGAAGCAATAGCCGGTGAAGCTGTACTGTATGTATCAAGGCTGATTTTGTTCATTATAATAATTGTTGTTGGCTCCATACACTGTTGCATCATACCCATTATGGAAAGAAGCATCAGAGGAATGTGGTACATGCGGGCAGTGGAAGATACAAAACTACAAATGACTCAGTTGGAGTTTCAGAACTACATACCAAGGATGCATTTCCATGGAGTATACTGTTTTAAATGTTTTTCTTTTTTTCTTGGAGTTATATGGAGATTGGTGTGATAAACCCAAAATGAGTGAAGGAAAAATAGGTAATCAGGACTATGCCAATGGACACCACATTTTTGTTGTAATCGTACACTGGTGGATGGGAAGATGATAATGGAGCGAGATCTAGGACTGTCATTGGACAATGCCACTGCACAGCACTTATATTGTGTTCTTTCAATCACCTATACCAAATATGTTTTCATAGTTTTATTGCAGAAAATGTGTTATATTCACTCATCACTATTGTGTCATTGTGTAATGTCAACATTAAATGTGTTATGTCAAAGTGGAAAGTGGAAAACGTTGGGATGGTAAAAAGGTCAGTTACAGTTATGAAAGGTTTTCACTATATTACTCTTATCATGGACATCACGCGAGTTTATCTTTTATGTAATGCCTTATTATCCATCACTCATCGCATGGAGTCAGATTATAGTTATAGTCATCACATCCCAGTTATTGTCAATATTCATCACAAAAAGTAAACTGTCAAAGGTGGATATGGTAAGAAATGTTCTCAGTCGGTCGCCTTTATTGAAGGATTAAAACAACGGGGATAGGGCCATAGAACATGTACGGTAAAATGTTAAAAATGTAGTTGTATTAAAGATGTCAAGGTTAGCAAATCACAAATAGTGATTTCAGGGGGGATATGTGGTGGAGAACTGGATATAATAACTAGAATAATTAGCAATGTTAGGGTATGTGTATTAAATGTTGACAGGATGTGAAACAGGACATGATGACAGGATGTGAAACAGGACATGATGACAGGATGTGAAACAGGACATGATATGTGGTGGAGAATTGGATATAATAAATAGAATAATCAGCAATGTTAGGGTGTTTGTATTAAATGTTGACAGGATGTGAAACAGGACATGATATTTTGCACTGGTGGAGAAGATAAGGCCAGTGGCCTGGACATTCAGTTAGAATAATGGCAACTGGACGTGGCCAGGTCACTATGACCTGGCTCTGAAGAGACATCCTCTTGTTTTGGACAGAATTTGGCATGGCTTCATGAGTTCTAAGGAATGGTGAATGTTTTGGGAAATGATGTAAGCATGTTGATGTGAGTGTATAAAAATAACATGTTTGTATCAGCATTTGGAATTTGTTGGTGAGACTGTAGATGAGATTTGTTGTTGGACTTGCTGATGTCAGAAACCTTTATAATACAATAAATCCCCTGAGACGGAGAAGTGTGTCCTGGTCTGATTATTTGTAGACAACACTTTCTACAATGGTGTCATATTGATGTTATTATGAGGCATATTAATTTGACGTCACAAAACAATGACATTACTGAATGCCTGCGGTTGAAATGCACGGCCCACTTTGATATATATATATGTATATATATATATGTGTGTGTGTGTGTGTATATATATACTGTATATATATACTGTATACACACCAATATACTATACACTGTATATTGGTGTGTGTATGTTTAGATGTTATTAAATACTAAACTTAAAAATCTTTGTTGTTGTTTGAAGTTTGACTTGTTCTCACCCTCTACTCCGCTGTCTCCCCCAATCTATTAAAATCTGTTTTTTTCTGTTTCTCTTTTTTATTCCGGTTGCTGATGGATGGGTCTATGCCAGAACTAGGATAACAAGGACTAGGAGGACCAGCAGTAGGATGGCCGGGATCATAGCCTAAGAAATCATACACCTACTGACATGTATTTGTTTTATTTTATTGTATTTTTATGTTCTGGTAACATCCATTGCACTTTCTGTCCGTCCAGGGAGTGGATCCCTCTCCTGTGGTTCTCCATAAGGTTTCTACCGTTTTTTTCCCTGTTAAAAGGGTTTTTTCCTCGGTAGTTTTTCCTTACCCTGGCTGAGGGTCTAAGGACAGAGGATGTTACCAACCCTGTAAAGCCCTATGTGACAAATTTGATTTGTAAATGTGGGCCATATAAATAAAATTTGATTGATTGATTGATTGATGGTTATTTTCTTCTTGGAGCTCTCCAGAGTTGTGTTTTTTATGTTTTCTGCAAGCAATTGGAAGTGTTTAGAGAGATAGTCCTTGCGGGTTGCCAGAGTAACAGAGAAAGGAATTTTTTTGGGGTATGTATCAGAAATAATAACTGGACATTTTTTTCTTTTTCAGATACTTTACCAAAGGTGCCAATGTTAAATATGTTGTCATTCATTTTGTACAACCAAGTGAAAAAGACTATGTATGTACACATTAGAACTGGGACTAAACTTTTTTCAACATTGTCACTTTCATAATAAAAGTGGTATGCATGATAGATACATTGTGAAGGGTCTAAATGGTCCTGTAAAGAGAACTGAAATACTGGCACACCTTCGGAATTTGAAAACTTGTATAACGTTCCTCCAAGAGACACACCTGAAAAAAGCTGACCATCTTCGCCTAAAAAGACAATGGGTACGGCAGGTTTTCCAACCATGATAATTCATAAGAAAATCCAATTTAAATTTTCCAGTTTCATATCTGACCCACATGGCCATTATGTAATAGTTTCTGGAGATCTTTCTTAAACACAGGTTATATTAGTAGACCTTTATGTACCTAACTGGGATAATGAGAGTTTTGTACAGAAATTGGCTGTTACCTGATTAGGCTAAGAATATTGTCTTTCTGGGGGGGACAACGGTTGTTGTAACCGTTGTGACCGTTGTGACCGTTGTCCCATGTCACAGACATGTCACAGACTTTTATATAAAATAAACAAGATACATTAAATACAACAAGAAAAAGCCCCCTGCCCTTATAGACCCTCACACCGACTGAGGAACAACTCCCAAAAAAACCGAGACAGGGAAAAAAGGAAGACAGTGGAGGGGATCCTCACCCAGAATGGACAGGCGGGCACTAAGGAGAAAAACTAATTTAATTTATCAATAAATAAAGGCTATACACTATCCAAAAGCTCCTTAAAAGTCCTTGTAGAAATAATGGAGGTGAAGTCGTGGGTCAAAAAAAAGCAGACCATAGGGTCTTAGAGAAGCTGGGCCACGTTGTGGAGGATAAGTCAATAGTCCAATCCACACCCATAACGTTCTGGGGGGAGAACAGAGACTCCTTCTTCTGAGAACATTGTACACATACATACATGTCTATATACATACATACAGGTCTATACATGTAATGTAATAACATTACATGTATAGACCCATATGGCTGGTTGAATCCTAACACTACAGCTACTACTACTACTCCTTTTTCTCCAATGTCCACTATACGTACTCTATAATTGATTATTTCTTTATTGATCAGTCACTTCTGAACTCCGTGTTAAATATAGAATACTCAGCGACTGAATCTGACCACGCCCCTATATGTTTAGACCTATGTTTCCAGCAGATTTACAAGAATCGTCCACAGTGACGATTTAACACAACATTACTTTCTGACAAATCATTTTGCAGCTTTATCTCAAAAGCTATAAAAAAAATCTCTCCATCTTTGTTATGGGTAACTTTTAAGGCTGTAATAAATCCTTATTACAGCCTTAAAAGTAGAGACAAGAATTGACCAAAGCTACACTGGAGTTGGACTGAAATATTCTTCCTCTACTGATTCATCACTCTTCAAAGAAAAAAAAATGCTTAACAGTCTGAATATAACTTGCTCTCAACTTCACAAACAGAACAGCTATTACTAAGATTGCGTGGACAGAAATATGAGCATGGAAAAAAGGCAGGATGACTTCTTGCTCACCAACTGATATGTAGATCAGCCTCACAATTTATTCCTGAAATAGAAAATACTACAAGACAATGTACTACAGATCCAAAGAAAATAAATGACACTTTTAAATAATACTATTTTGATTTGTATAGTTCTGAATCAGTAAAAGACCCTTCACTCTTTTATAGTTTTTTTAAGAATGAAAGAAAGAAAATAGAAGCTCCAACCCTTTCTTGAGGTCCGAAAGGGCACCTAGAACAAAACTTTGGGAAATCCTTTCAGCAATTTCAGCCATGCAAAGTGGCAAGGCCCCGTGGTCGAATGGTTTCCCAATAGATTTCTAAAAAATATTTTCTGCTCAGTTCGGCCCCTTGCTGTTTAATGACTTCCTTGGGCAAGGGAGACTATCCAAAACTCATAAAAAGGCAACTATCACTCTTGTTTTAAAACCAGATAGAAATGCAACTAAATGTGGTTCATATCGAACTGTTTCATTGCTGAACTCGGCTCTGCTGTCTTTAATTTCTGAAGATCAGACAGGATTTATTAGAGGTAGGTTTTTATTCTCAAATGTCAGATGGCTTTTAAATGTCTTGTATAGTCCTTCATCAGAAGTAGTGGTGTCATTACATGCAGAAAAGCCTTTGACCGGGTGGAGTGGGACTACCTTTTCTTTGTTTTGTTTAACAATTTGGATTTGGGGAGTCTTTCAGGAAATGGATTCAGGATCTTTACCATGCTCCAAAAGCATCTGCAGTTACAAACCAGCTGTGCTAACAGAACTTCTCCTTATCTAGAGGCAGCCTGAACACCTCTTGGTCTGTCAGGTTGGACTCCATCCTATGTCTTACAAAATATCTGGCAGAAGTGTGAAAACCCCCCAGATCTGGAAAATGTAAATCCACATTCCTGCATCCCTTAGTGTGTCTCAGGAGTAAAACCAGATCTGCTGGAGAGCATGCCTGGGTGTCGGTCTGAAACAAGGGAGGCAGGTCATTGTCATCTGACACAGACTCCTCTCCGCTACTGTCCTCAGACGTCAGACCCTCTTCTGGTGCAACCATCTTTGTTTTCTTCTTCCAACAAACCATGTCCAGACCCGTCTCCCTGGACTTCGTATCTGTGGGGTGTTGGTCTCCCTTCAACTCAGCAGCGTCACCATCACTGCTGTCGGAGTGACTCGCCATATACTTAAGAGTCCCCGTCTCCATACGTCCATTTTTGGCCTCCACTCTTACAGGCCGCACTTTCTTCCTCTTCTTCCTGCTCCTGCACATCGACTCCTGGCTGACCTCCCCTTCCTATCTCCATCGCCACAAGGGTGTCACTAGTCCCGGACGCCAAAACCACTCGGTCTGCCACCTTGTTACTTTGTTCCCCAGCCCTGACTGAATTCTCACTAACAGATTTGTCCCTCAAATCATCCCCCCATTACCTGTCATCCCTGTACCTAGATCTCCCCTATGGACCCTGTTTTCCACCTCACCCTACTTCTTGTCTAATTCCGGTGCCCCCTGTTCTACGCCTCCCTGAGCGAGCGATGTTGTAACCATCAGAGCTGCAGCAGTGCGTGGCTCAGCAGCAGCAGTTGCTGCAGCACAGGTGGGCTCACTTCCATCGTGTCTGATAAACAGGCAGTTGTGCCCCCAACGGGAGTAGCTGCCAAACCATCCCCCACCTCCACCTGCGGTTCCCCTGCAGCAGTGGATATCCGTGCAGCGGTCATACTCTGTCCGCCCACCACACTGTCACCAGCCACAGTGGGAGTGGCAGCAGCATCAGTTGTAGCAGCAACAGGTGCAGGCTTAGCAGCAGGTTCGGCGGCAACGGCCGCAGCAGCAGCGTAGGTGGGCGCCCCTCCACCCCTCTGCCTCCCTGCAGCAGCAGACATACCGGTGCAGTTCCTAACAAAGTGACCGATGAGGCCGCACTTGTAGCATCTTGGTCTCCCTGACTGTATGGAGATGACATAGTCCCAATCAGGTAGCGGGACGGTGATGCTGTAGGTCAGATCAACGTTCCTGTTGTGGGGGAGGATCTGACACTCCCGGCAGTTGCTGATCATGTCTTACACCGGACCAACGTTGCCTGCCAGCGATCTTCTAACTGTTACCACTGTCCCGTGTTTACTTATTTCTTCAGTGAGGAATTCGACAACAACACCGACAGCCTCTGAAACCACTTGCTTGGTGCATGGAATGGTCGGTACAATTCTAACAGCATGATCGCGGGTGAGGCGTCTGTGCAAAAAATTTTGGATTCCATGTCATTTTCTGTCTTGTAATTACTCCGTCGAGACCTCCTGATGGGGAAAGCAAAAAAACTCACTGCCTTTGACTGTGGCAGGATTGTTGAGCTGCATAGACAAGACATCTCACAGCATGCCATCGCTGCTGAAGTTGGACGCAGTCAAGACATTTTGGATTTCTTAAAAGATCCTGAGCTTTATGGAACAAAAAAATCAAGTGGTAGACCCAAAAAATCTCACCGGCACTGAGCAGGAGGATCCGAATGGCTGTACGCCAAGACACAGGATGATCCTCATCCCAAATTAAGGCTTTTAGTGGTGCTGACTGCAGCCCAATAACCATCAGACGGCATCTGCAAAGGAACGGCTTCAAAAACAAAAAACGTCTGCAAAGGCCACGTCTCCTTCAACGCCACAAAATTGCCCGTTTGTCCTTTGCAAGGGAGTGCCAAACATGGGGCGTTCAAAGTTGGAAGAAAATTTTATTCTCTGATGAGAAAAATTTAACCTTGATGGTCCTGATGGCTTCCAACGCTACAAGTAGATGCCACCTGAGTTTTTTTCAACACGGCACAGCGAAGGACGCGCCATCATGATCTGGGGTGCTTTTTCCTTCAATGGAACAACGGGGCTCCAGGTTGTGCAGGGGCATCAAACAGCAGCTGGCTACGTGAAGATGTTGCAGCAGGCATCCCTCGTGACTGAGGGCTCTCGTCTGTGTCGTGATGACTGGGTTTTTCAGCAAGACAATGCTGCAATTCACAATGCCCGTCTGACAAAGGATTTTTTTCAGAACATCACTCTTTTGAATCATCCTGCATGTTACCCTGATCTAAGTCGAATTGAGAACATTTGGGGATGGATTGCAAGGGAAGTATACAAAAATGGACATCAGTTCCAGACAGTGGATGCCCTTCGTGAAGCCGTCTTCACCACTTGGAGCAACATTCCTACAAGCCTTTTGGAAACACTCGCATCAAGCATGCCAACACGAATTTTTGAAGTGATCAACAATAATGGACTCATTACTGAGTCTGTTTTTGAGATTTTAATTTCTGTTTTTGGGGTTCTTTTGAGCTATGGTCTTAAACTTTTGATCAGCTGATGAACAGCCTATTTCAGTTAAATTGTTCTTTTCAATAAATTACCTGCTCAAAACCATTGGTCTTTTGTTTCCATCTCCTGTTTTTGCATTTTGAAACTCTACTTAGAACCTTCTTAAGATACAACAGTTCAAAATGCAAATTCTTGCAATTTCTTAACTGGTCTTAAGATTTTGTTCAGGAGTGTATATTTCCTACTCTCGGAGTCTGGACATGAACTACGAGAGCCAAGTCTGATGCGAGAGAGAGCTGTCATCTTTTATACGGCACTGTTCAATGCGAATTCAAAGTCAGTGACGGACTGATGAACAAGACTTGCCACAGGCTCCCCCAGCTTTTGGAAGGGACTAACTTACTTATCAAGAACTGGCGTCCCATCTCCCTCCTCTGTACCAACTACAAAATCCTTTCAAAAGTCCTGGCTAACAGACTGCGGACCGCAATGGAAGAGGTTATACACCGTGAACAGACTTGCTGTGTGCCTGGTCGGTCATTGGGCAACAATGTCCACCTTGTTCGAGACGTCTTGCATATCTCTAGAGCATTAGATATAAATACTGGTTTGATCGCGTTGGACCAGCAAAAGGCTTTTCACCACGTAGAGCACACTTGCCTCTGGAAAGTCATGGAGGCCTTTGGTTTCTCCACTGGTCTGATTGCCAAAATCAGGGTGTTGTACAGTGACATTGAGAGTATGCTGAAGTTCAACAGTGTTTTGTGTGCACCCTTTAAAGTTCTGACAGGGGTCAGACAGGGCTGTCCTCTGTCGGGCATGCTTTATACTTCTTTGGAACCTCAACTAAACTTGATTATCAGTTCGCGGCCTGGCTATTCCAGGTACAATAGTGTTGTTTTGTCTGCGTACGCTGACGATGTTGTTATACTAGTTAGGGATCAGCCAGATGTCTGGCTCCTCTGTTCTGTAGTAGATAAGTTCTCAACTGTGTCGGCGGCGAGGGTGAACTGGGAGAAGAGTGAAGCCCTTGCTGTTGGCGGGTGGTGGACTGGCCTCCCCATTCTCCCTAAAGCAATGACACCTTTGAGAAGAAGAACTGGGAAAATGCTGTGGGAAAAGTGTAGTGTAGACTAGCTAAATGGAAATGGCTTCACGCTCAACTGTCATTCCCAGGGAGGGTCCTAGTTGTAAACAACCTCGTGGCCATGTCTCTGGCAATGCCTCCTGTCCCTTCTCACATGCACAAGGAAGGAGGAGAATGACAGTGACAGACCGGAGATTGTGTGGAGAAACTAGGAGGCCCCAGTGGAGAAACATCTACAAACCTCCACTGAGGAAGGGACTAGGGGATCTACAGTGGAGGGTTCTGCATGGGGCAATTGCTTCCAATGCTTTCTGGTCCGTTTTTCGCTTAGTGTGGTAGACCAGTGCCCAGTCTGCAGACTGCCAGAGACTGTCTTCCACATCTTCTCAGAGTGTGGACGTTTGACATCTTTGTTCTCTGTCCTAACTCAGGTTTTTCTCCTGTTCTGAGCCTCTTTTACAGTACAAATTGGTGGTTTTACTTCTAAAATTGCAGGGAAAACTAAAACTTCTCCTGAACTTCTATATGCAGGGTGGGATTGGCAGTAGGGATAGGGGGTGATGCTGTGGTCCTGTGGAGCACTTCTTCACAAATACCAATGACGTGTTTGTACAATTGTGGGCTCATGATGATATACTGTGCCATGTCTCTGGCGGTGATCTGCAGTTCGCTCAGTTCCTATTTTGACTGCTTGTCAGCCTTGAACTTTTTGATGAAGGTATCTTGGATTCATGTCAGTAGAGGGTGCGACAGCCACACTGGTCGTAGATCACCTATGTCTTTCTTGGACTGTGTTAATAAAGTTCCATATTTAAAATCTAAAATCTACAGTGCACCCGGAAAGTCTACACAGAGCTTCACTTTTTCCTCATTTTGTTATTTTAAAGCCTTATTCCAAAATTGATTCAATTCATTTTTTTCCTAAAAATTCTACAGTTTTTTTATGTTTTGCAAATGTATTAAAAATAAACTAAGAAATCGCAAGTACATAAGCATTCACAGTATTTGCCATGTAGCTCAAAATTTAGTTCAGGTGCATCCTGTTTCCACTGATCATCCTTGGGATGTTTCTACAGCTTAATTGAAGTCCACATGTGGTAAATTCAGTTGATTGGACATGATTTGGAAAGGCCCACTCCTGTCTATATAAGGTCCCGCAGTTGAAGCATT
This sequence comes from Paraplagusia blochii, assembly GCA_016785265.1. Taxonomy (NCBI): domain Eukaryota; kingdom Metazoa; phylum Chordata; class Actinopteri; order Pleuronectiformes; family Cynoglossidae; genus Paraplagusia; species Paraplagusia blochii. The sequence goes on from JAFBJS010000830.1 coordinate 159,646, forward strand.
AAGTCAAAGGTACTGTCTGTAGACCTCCAAGACAGGGTTGTCTTAAGGCACAAATCAGGGGAAGGGTACAAAAAATTCTGCTACTTGAGAGGTCCCAATGAGCACAGTGACCTCCATCATCCCTAAAGAACTTTGGAACCACCAGGACTCTACCTAGAGCTGGCCGGCTGTCTAAGCTGAGCGATTGGGGGAGAAGGGCCTTAGTCAGGGAGGTGACTAAGAACCCAATATCAGAGCATTCCTCTGTGAGAGGACAACCTTCCAGAAGGACAACCATCTCTGCAGCACTCCACCGATCAGGCCTGTATGGTAAAGTGCCCAGACGGAAGGCACTCCTGAGTAAAACGCAAATGGCAGCCTGCCTGAAGTTTGCCAAAAGGAACCTTAAGGACTCTCAGACCTTGAGAAACAAAATTCTCTGGTCTGATGAGACAAAGATTGAACTCTTTGGCGTGAATGCCAGGCGTCATGTCTGGAGGAAACCAGGCACCGCTCATCACCAGACCAATACCATCATCATGGTGGTGGCAGCATCATGCATCATGCTGTGGGAATGTTTTTCAGCGGCAGGAACTGGTAGACTAGTCAGGATAGAGGGATGAATGCAGCACTGTACTGACATCCTGGATGAAAACCTGCTCCAGAGCTCTTTTGACCTCAGACTGGGGAGAAGGTTTATCTTTTAGCAGGACAACGACCCAAAGCACACAGCCAAGATCACAAAGGAGTGGAATATCCTTGTCCTTGTGTGGCCCAGCCAGAGCCCATACTTGAATCCAATTGAGCATCTCTGGAGAGATCTGAAGTGGTATTGATTAGATTGTTTTATTTCTACATTCTTTTGGGAAGATTTCAGGCTGAATGAAGTTGAAGTTGAAGTTGGTCTTTATTTGTCATTGTAACAAGTTACAACGAAATTGCATTCGGTTACAATTCCGAATGCTTCACAATAAATACTTGGACTTAAATATTACTCCATCTTTTCAAGAGCTATCCATTAAAAATATTACCCCACTAAAGATAAAACAAATATTGGATGTCTTGCAGCTGATATTGGCCAGTAGAGTGGCCAAGGTTTCTATTTCTGCTTCAGTGTCTTCCTATCCTCCTACCTAAATCCTTTTTTAGTCAGATGGATAAGTTAGTGTCACAATTTATATGGAATAAACAAAACCCTAAAATTTCAAAGAACTTTTTTCAAATACAAAGAAAGGAAGGTGGTTTAGCCCTCCCTAATTTTAATACTTATTACTGGGATGCAAATGTACATAAAATAACATATTGGATGCAATCCCGCGACACAGACTGGTCTGAGCTAGGAAATAGATTATGTATATCAACCTCTCTTTCAGCACTGGTCTCATCTAGTATACCAACAAAAAATTGCAATATACATCTAATCCAATCTGTTGCAGAACCCAATTTGTAAAAATCACAAGTTTCTTACATCAAGACTTGTCCAGGTTTTTGCAGTGTGGCATGGGAAAGTATTACAAAACCTCAGTGACTTCTACGATAAAAGAAAGTTTTTAAGCTTTGATGATTTATGTTCTAGATATGATCTCCAACAGTGTAATTTTTTTTGCTAATTTTCAAGTTCACCATTTTGCTAAAAAGCAGGGCCTGCAATTCCCTCCACTTCCTGGTAAATCACTGGTAGATTCCCTTTTATAGGTCCCCTTTGGGGTGAGAGGATGTACAGCACAGTTATATTCTCACATTATGAGAGCAAATGGTGTCAAGGTGGAAACTATTAAAAAACTCAATATTTCAGAAGGGGTCTGGGAATAGGCCCTCAGATGAGTAAATAGAAGCACATCCTGTGCAATACTTGGATTAATTCAATTTAAGGTTGTGCATTTTCTCCATTGGAGCAGAGCTAGGATCTCCTTCCTCTATCTACATGTAGATAACACATGCGTTAGATGTTACGTTGATATAGCCGATTTAACTGATATGTTCTGGTCATGCCGCACACTTTCAAATTACTGGTCAACAGTCTTCAGTGTACTGTCTGAGGTTCTGGGGAAGAGAATGGAACCTAGTGTTATAGTGGCTTTATTTGGTGTAGATAATACTGTCACGAAAAAGCAAGGTAATATAATACACTCCACTGACGGATGACATTTTTACACTTGGAGAAGATTAAATTCACATTACGGGACTCAGACAAATTTCTGTCAGTATGGGGACCTTTACTCTCTTATTTTTGATAGTCTGGTTACATTACCAAATTAACAGCTTCACCTCTAGTGATCTGGGGTAGCCAAAACCAGGCAGTTTAGGCCATGGCCAGTTATGTCTTGTCTATGTCAGAGTTGTTTTCATTTAAACTTTGTCTTTATGCACTAGTCAATGTATGTGATCTGACATTGTTGTTTCAGTTTTTGTTACATTTTCTGTTCCTTTTCAACACTTGTAATTTTTATTTTTTTAGCTGGGTTCATTAGCTTTGTGTTAAATCAAACAGCCTTGATTTACACTTATTCAGTAAACTGGAAGTAAATTTACAACAAAACAGAATGTTTCTTTTTTGACATTTGACTTGGTATGCAAAAGTATTTTTGTCATGTAAAATATGTGCTTTTGTTCACTGTTGGTCAACACTGACATAAATAATATTCAATCAGAATGATATCAATGAATGTCAAATAAAAACATTTACAGCTTTAACCTGGGTATGAAGTGAATATTCAGAATATATTATGTGTCTTTGTGTTTTTGTTGTTGTTAACTCAGCAGTGTCTGTTGGAAGTTAAGACTCACAAATGGCCCAAATGCAATGATCTTCAGGATACACTCCAATGTGAAGAGAGCGGTGAAGGTGATGTTCAAGTACTTCAGCATGGACTCGTACCAGACTGGTGCTTCGTAGAACTAAAGACAGTGTCAAATTATATGGAAAATTACACAAAGATAAAAAAAAACCCAGCACAAATAAAAATCTTAATCTAGAAAAAAAGAAACCCACAAATATAAACAAGCAATCAATACCATGATGAATTGTGCTCACCTTCATCATCAGCACCACAGTGTTGAGAGCAATCAAGATCATAATGGCATACTCAAATGGGGGTGACACCACAAACCTCCACATCTTGTACTGGAAGGAGAGTTTGTTCTGTGGCATGTATCTGGTCAGTGGTCTGGCGTTGATTGCAAAGTCAATACAAGCTCTCTGTTTGAAGCCAAAGACAAATACATACTTTATGTTATTGATACCCAACCTACAGAGTGTCTTTGACGTAAATTACTGTGAATTAGGGATGTCCGATATATCGGTCGATATCAGTATAATTTTAGTATCAGATCATATCAGTATCGTTTTTTTCCACCGATATTCATAATCCGATGCTGCAAAGCTGCGGGCTAGGCAAAAACGTTGGATTTCCTCATGAGGTGAGTCAGCACTACTGACACTCTAACCAGCACATGATTGATGATGTCATTTAAAGAGACAACAATAATGAACTATGATACAGTTAATGTATGTGCTCTGGAGTTTTTTTGTGGATAGAAAACTGTAATTCTTAATGACTGCAAGGAGTAAAAAATAAATAAAAAATTATTTATAGAATGCTTTTAGTCTGGCATCAGAATATTTTTTTACCTATATCCGTACCGGGAATTAAGTGTTTGTGCAATATCAGTTAATATCGGTATCGGTAAATGTTATATCGGACACCCCTAGTAAGAATAGCATACATTGGCTGTACTACCTTATGGCAGGGTATAAAGCTATTTATGGGCTTGTACCAGTCTGTTGGTCATTAGCCTCTATGTAGACATTTTATGAAAATGTTTCAATTCGTTCTGGGCTAATACCTAAAACAACTAAATAACTAAGTAACTAACTTTTGCTTTTAATTATAAGGACCAAGGGGAACTCTGTCTGTGTCCAATTTCAACATATTGTTTTCAGCTAATTAATGGAAAGGAAGAAGCAAATTTCCTTGTCATTGTTACACTGTGATTCACACCACTGCACACAACAAAATATGACCTGTGCATTTAACCCATCACCAAAGTGAACAGTGGGCAACTTTGAGCGCTCAGAAAGCTGTGAGCTGAGACGGTGCCAGACATGATCTCAGTGGTAACTTGGAGGTAGGGGGATTCGAACCAGGGGCCTTGCGGACCCTAGTCCACATCTTTAACCATTACTGCCCCCAACAAGGTAAAGTTAATACACTATTGATAAAGTCAATACCTTGACTACTTTGTTCTCTACTTTCTAACTTCTAACTTTCAGGTTATCTTTTAGGTTACTCACTGGTCACCGGCTTTGAAAATATATTTCAATGCGTTTTTTGCAACAATTTATCCAAATACGTAGACATACATTATTTATTCCTAACAGTGATGGGTTGTCAGGGCCAGCAAAGCCTTCTCTGTTGGCCTAAACATACTCAGAAAAAAATACCACCTGACAGAGGTGGCTTTCAGCATTAGCCTCCATGTCCATTGAAACAAAAGCGCTGATAGAAGATAGATTTTTAAACAGAGCCCTTGAAGTTTTTTGGATGAAAGAAAGGAGGATGGATTTTATTTTTAAATAGTGCAGTGCAGAAATTTTATTTGTATTTTTAATAGGTTTTTGTTACGGTGATTAGTTATTAAATCATTTGCAACACAGTTAATAGGAAGAAAATGTGGTTTATAATTATTCATAAGCGGGAGAAATCGAACCACGTTGAAGGTATAAAGAAAATATACATTTTTGGGGATTGCGCTCATCTAATCTCCTTTTAAACCTAAGCATTTAGAATCAAACTTTGAGCTGACGCTTTTGCACTTTGACTACCCGTGGATAAAGGTGTTCATAGGATTTTTTAGGATGTCACTACACCGCCATCCTAGTGGGGACAAACCAAATCATTACACAGTTAAATGTCCAAAAGATTAAGAATAATTTATTTGAATTACTCTGGAAATTAAGTGGTGCTTGATGAGCTTATATTAAGGCTGATATATAAATGTTTGGATTTTCAAGTCATGGTGTCATACTGATGTTATTACAAGCTGTATTGATTTGACATCACAAAACTATTAAGTCACTGAAGGCCTAAGGTTGAAATGCACAGCACCGCCACTGATTCCTTTTAGGTTTTAAACAGCCATTAACCTTTAGTTAATTTTATTTAGTTTATACTATTGACAATATGATAAAGGATATTTTCCCATTACCTCCTAACTGCAAGATGAATTTAAATTTTTAATGATATATTTTTTTCAGCTATTTGTAGCTTTCTCATTCATTTTAGGTAATTTCTAAATGTACTGATGGCTTATGGTGAGCTATATATGTAAATTTAAAGCCAGTACATAGTACTTGTTTGTTAAGGTTATTACATCTATGGAATTAGGCTTTAAACCATTTTGACTCATTGCACATTTTACACATTGCTACAATTAAATCTTTATTTGAAAAAATCCATGCCTTTAAATTATTTTAAACACATCTTGCTGAGGTTTTATTGGTGAATTGTGCTTTAAGCAACATTAAGCTCTCATCCAAGAACAGCTGGATACGCAAAAATAAATCTTAAATATCTTAAAATAATCATCTGTTGCAGATCTGTGTAAACCGAAGCGTTAAAAATGGGCATGTTATATTTGTTAACTTGAGATTGTTTTTAGGACTGGTATTATGTTCCCTACATTTATTAATTCATTTTCATTCTGCTAAACAGTTAGATGAAGATTTTCATCAATAATGTAGGTTCAAAAAGAAATTGTGATAACAGTTACATATTTATTAGAATGAACAGTGCTGATTTGAATATATCTATCAGGTAGCAATTACTCATTTATATATAATCGGTTTCAGAGACAGTAATAGATTCTATGTGGTTATTTGGGGTCCTGAGAGTTCGAGGTTCGAATCCTCCAACTGCCAAGGTTCCACTGAGGTGCACTGAGCATGTCACCGCCCCCACACACAGCTACCCGGGTTCTTTAAGCTGCCACTGTTCACTTTGGTGATGGATTCAATGCAGAGGTCACTTTGTTGTGTGCAGTGTTGTGAAACACAATGTCACAAAGCAGAGATGTTCACAAGTCACTTTTTCCAAGTCCAAGTCAAGTCTCGAGTCTTTCGTCCCAAGTCAAGTCTCAAATAGCTGAAAGTTTTCATATTAGACGCTATCCGAGCTAATACTGAATTGCTGTGTTGCTTTTGATTAAAAGTATGTACTGTACTGTACTATAGGCCTATAATATGTTATTGTTACACTACACCATCAAAGTTGATCAAAACAATGTACTGTGCGTGTGCAATGTGAAGAAACATCACAAAAGCTTTAAGCTTTTGGAAAATGAAAATATGTAACTGTGTACTGTACTACAGTATAGGGCAATAATATATTATTGCACACTGCACCATCAAAGTTGATCAGAACAATGCACTGTGAATGTGCTTAGGCTAAGAAATCATATGCATTACATGCTGTTTAAGGAGAGGTTACTATTTCTGTTATGGCAGTGACAATATTAGTCTAAACTAAAACAGCCATTCATGCATTAACTTAACGTTGGGCTCAATTCACGCAGGCTGCTACTTGCTGCTAAACATAGTGGCCTGAAATATAAAATAAAACGGTAACGTCAGGGGAAGGAAACTATAAAACTAGCCAACAGACTAAAATTGTGGCAGATCCAAGTCAAGTCTCGAGTCTTTCATGGCAAGTCTCAAGTCAAGTCACAAGCATTTGTTTGTGCAACTTAAGTGCGACTCCCATGTCTCACAACGACAGGGAGCTTGCTTTCCTTTACCTTTCCTATTCCTTTCCTTCCTTAGAGATAAATAATGAACCACACTGAATTTAAAATTACAATATGTAAACTAAGTGGAGATCCATTTCAGGTGGAACACTACTCTTCATACCCTTCCATAGTTAATACTGATGATACACATAAAAAAAATCAGTAGATGCCTCCTCAGAGCTCAGAGTAACAACTGCTGTGCGTCAATGCTTTGTCTGCAGTTTAAAGTTGAGAAATCTAAACATTTTAGGGAGCTTAGAACATGGGGATACCAGTGTTGAGTAATCCACGTAGTTCAAAGTAAATGCACAAGAAAAAAAACAAAACATCTGCACAGCAGGTCAGAGATTGCCTGTGTAACTGTACAGGTTACAGGAAACAGGCCATAAAAAAACAATCCTTCGTGACTATAAGACCCTCACCTCGTTCTTTTCCAGGCTACACTCAGACATAGCCTTATCTCCCTGCTCCTGGAAAGTGATGATGATCAAGGCAACAAATATGTTGACAAAGAAGAAAGGAAAAACCACAAAGTAGACAACGTAGAAGATGGATGTCTCCATGCGGAAGCCTGGGCTGGGACCCTGGTCCTCATAGGTGGCATCCACAGAGTGTTTAAGGACCCTGAGAGGACACAGCAAAGGAAAAGCTGCAGCACAAAAAGCTGTTACAAATAAATAAAAAAATATATATTTTCCACCCTCAAATTCCGCAGAATGTTTTTTACCAAATATTATTCTCATTAAATCCACTCTAATCAGCTGTGACGCTGCTGTTTCTGCACAATTACATTATTCACAAAATAATGTGAAGGGACTGTGACAAAACCGATGTGCCTCACTCACCTGCAGTGAGCAAAATAAATCAGTATGGGATGACAAAGCTGCTGTAGCTCAGTTACTTCGTGTCACTCTAGTATATAGTTGCAGAAGCCTTAGAGACAATACCCCAGGAGCAGACAGAGATGAAAAGGTTGAGTTTTTCTTTCAGTTCATGCGAAAATTGATAAATAAAGTCGAACTGGATCTGGTTCATCAGATTAGTAGTATCAGAGTGTTTTATCGTATCTAATACAGCACCCCTCATTATGCATTGATTGAGTGTTTGCACTGCACACGTCTGTGAGGAGGCTAAACTGAGTTTTCTCCACCACATCAAGAAAGTGTCCTGTATTCTTCATAAATAATGGTAGATAGGAAAGTCATTTGACTTTGACGTCCATAAATTGTTGATGTGTTTGGTTTATACAGAGGATTATTTTATCAATGCTACCTGAAGGAAGGGATATGGACATTTAGTAAGGCAACTAACTAAATGTCCATATCCAGGTTGACAAAAATTGCTTCTTTAACACTTTGGAAAAACCATCCCTCAACAGAGGTGGTGGTTTGGGACATAACTTTTCACCCACCTACAGAGCCCTTTTGGAAACAATACCCAAAAGATTCCACTCTCATCAACCAGTTTCGCATATTAACGAGCTGTGTGACCAAAACCACTCCAACAATGACCATAACGACCCATCATTACCCACCCAACGTCTGGTATCACCCAACAGGAGGGACTTAAAGCACCCCTTCCTCCCCGCTTACAGGATATAACGTCTGTTACTACACACTAACAGTTAGAACTGAAGAACCCTTTTGGATGAGAGGTGAAACGTTTTCCAAAAAACGGAATGTCCAGTTGCCTAACTAAACTTTTTAACCCTGACCATGACCTGGATGACTGAGAATCTGCATCGATACAGACATTTCTTCTCTCCTTCTCACTTACATTGGCCAGCCCTCTCCAGTGGAAACAGTGAAGAGGGTCAGAAAGGCCCAGAGGACATTGTCATAGTGGAACTCATACTTCTTCCACTCCCTGGGCTGAGCTTCGACATTATCCTTGTCGTAGTCCAGAAACTGACCTCTGAGATTGCATTTAGAGGAAACAGAGAAGATCAGGTTAACAAGTCTGAACAAGGGGTGAGCACTCAGAGGAAATAATTAGGATAATGTTTTACTTCAGATAAAATATCACATCAGGTCACGTATAACTCAATATGTACCTGCAGTCTTTCTCCAGAGCTTTGGATTCATCGGTGCAGTAGAAGAATTTGCCTTTAAACAGCTGCACAGCGATGACAGCAAAGATGAACATGAAGAGAATGTAGACAATAAGGATGTTGAGAACGTTCTTCAAAGAGTTGACAACACAGTCAAACACAGCCTGTAGGACAAACACAAAAAGAACACACACATTAGTAGGTCTATAGAGAATGTGAAGTCAAAGACGTCTGGACGTTGTCACTACGTACACACACATACACACATAACCAAACATTGTAATTCCTGTTGCCACCCTCACTCTGTATTTGCTTTTGTAGTGTTTGGTGGATCAGTCAAGATCTGCGTCTTAACAAAGACATGAATGCACAAATGGATAGACCAGGATTCAGGGTTGATTCCTGAGACTGTTCTCTGCTCATTTACTGGGAGTCTCTCAGTCAAATCTGTAAGCACAGTGTCTGTCTCTGACAGCATTGTCTGTCTGTCTCTGCCCACGTCTGTCTGACTCTTTGTCTGTCTGTATCTGTTTGCAATTTGTCAATTTGTCTGTCTGTCTCTCTTTCTCTCTAGCGATCTGCCTTTTTGTCTGTTAGTCAGCTCTGAACCTTGACAATTATTTCACCTATTTCCATTCAGTTACTCCTTGTCTGTCCCAGATAACCCACTGTCACCTTACTAAACTGTGGGAATCCTGAGCCAAGAGTCCTACAGTAACAGCACACCAGTGACATGTGATATGAAATCATAGACAACCAGCAGTTTTAGTTTTTTTGTTACATAATCAACTTGTTGAGTGACGGGAATCAATTAACACACCTTGAGCTTGGGCAGCCGTTTGATGGTCTTCAGCGGCCTCAGGACTCTCAGAACCCTGAGGGACTTGATGGTGTTAATGTCCTTGCCTTTGGTCCCTCTGTGCAGGCAGAGAGGACATTTTACAAGCGTATACAATGAGTGCATCTACTATAGAGCTGTTGGGAGTTTTTTACTCAGTTAAACATGATATTTTCTTCTTTATTTTATTTCTGCTGTCCTTGTCATGGTTTCATTTTACAGTTGTGTCTCTAATAGCACTGTCACTTACTGTACTGTTAAAGATTTGCATTTAAAATTAAAACCCTTCTCTCTCTCTCTCTCTCTCTCTCTCTCTCTCTGTCTCTCTCTCTCTCTCTCTCTCTCTATATATATATATATAAAAGCAAAGAAAACCCCAAACATCTATTACTTTTACTCATTTAATCTGTAAGAAAAAATTACAAAAGTAAAAAGGTAATCTTGTAGGAAAAATGTGTTTGCATTCAGTATGATGTGCACAGGGCATCTGTCTTTCATCAAACCTATATCTAAATACACACAGGTCCATATGATTCAAACTAGGGATGTCCGATATAACATTTACCGATACCGATATGAACTGATACGGATGAAGCAATATAGGCAGCTGATTTCCCCTGAATTAGTGTGATACCACACAAAATGCATTCTATAAATAACTCTATACAACATAAAAACACTACTTCAGTATGTTATAGAAAAATTACACATTTATTTTTTACCATTTTTTTAAACAGTCCTATGATTCTCTGTGCAGCATTTAATGTAAACAAAAAATGTCTAGTGTTGGAGAGAATTACTTTCCCAAAACATTTATTAACATTATAAACAGGGCTCATTCAGCCTTCACAACAATAGGCAATGTAATTGGGCACAGATATAAACAGCTGCAGTATAAAGTAAAAAAGCCCTCTTTAATGAGTAAGAAACATTTCAGCATCGTCACAATGTAAACGACTCTTTTCGTTGATGAAATGAAAGACAACAACGAGCAGCCTTTCACTGGCAAATGTCAGAGAAATACTTATTTCAGATACAATTGTTCATGACCAGTGTTGTTACTCTAAAAAAGTAACTTGCCACTTTACTAGTTACTGCTCTGTTACTCAATTATAAAAGTAACTAGTTACTTTACTTTAAAAACACATTAAACAGTTTAGTGTTGTGCTCTGTAGCAACTATCATAATAAAATCTAATGGGACTGTAATGGTTATACAGTTTTATACAGCAGTTCTAGGGTTAATGTTTCCAAGTGTGGGGAGGCGTGGTTAGAGCTGTGTGGATGTGAGAGAGTGAAGCTGCAGGGAGTAGCGCTGCAATTAGAGTCTGCAAATAAGTTATGTTTGCTGTACAGTACAGTACAATAAAAACTAATAATAAAAAATTGATGTTTAGACATTTTGACAGGCATCTTTACTGTAACCTCTACTTGTCACTTGTCGTTAACTTGCTTGTGGGTGTGTGTTGCTGTACCGCGCCACTTGCGTGTGAGACTGTTTATTTACTTGTATGGCAAGAATCCCGCCCAGGTCTCTTTGTGATTGACTAAGCATGAAACATTAACCTATGTCAACCAATCATCGCCCCTTTTCAACACAATAATTTACTTGTGCAAGGCCGTCTTACACACCATGACTGTAAGAGTTGCCACACACAATGCAGCAGACAGAATTTTCTCGCTGATCTCCCGGACAGAAAGAAAATATATAATTTGGTTCATAAATAGCAAGTAGTAATGAGTCCTTCACTAAAACACAACAACAACGGCATTACCCTTTAATGTCCAAATGAGGCGCCATGGCGCTCTGAACCATTTCACTGAATATCGGTTCGCTACTCGAAGCTTCATTCATCAGGAACGTGCGGTCCATCTGCTGGCGCGGTGGTTATACTGCAGCCATGCAAAAGGTTAAACCAACCAGATGAACCAGCTTTTGCTTTTATTATTATTGCCATTGTTGGAAAATTTGAATGTGTGTCTTAGTACGTCCTTGGTCCGAATGTTGGCTACAGAACACACAAATCTACCCTTCTGGGGGATGAATAACGTTTCGACCTATTTATAAATAAAACAGATGCAAACTTAATTTCATACGTTCCTTTATCCTTCTTATAAATCAATCATCAAAACGTAGAGACGGAAATTTGCTACTCAGGTTAGCACTTAATAAGAAATGAATAATAACTTCATAAACAATTGCCAAAATTATTACTTTAGATCACTAGGAATAAATCGAACTGCGATGCGATCCTACCCAAAAGGGTTAGGCTGGTGATAGCACTGATAGAGCGATATTAGTGACATAACCTATGGGCCAAAGAATACCTCTGGCGGTGTAATACTGACATTTGAAAGTTTATCTTTGTCTATTATTCTATGTGTTGTACAAATACATGGAAATACGCCACCATAGCAGCACTACCGTCTCTTTGGCTTGGTCTTATGTCTTATCATGTGTTATTATTATTATTATCCAGTCGAGATCCCGGGGCAAAGCCAACAATTTACGTGCAAATTATATTATATTACTGGATGAACAACAGATGAAAAATAGTTTGTAAAAAATAACTTTGTTTGGCCCCATTTCAAAATGCTTCCAGACTTCAGATCTCTTCATGTATGGTTCCATTGCAGATCAATAAGAACACTCATCAACAATCCAATGCATCGTGCTGTTCCATTTATTGTTTTAAAAAACAACTGAAACCCTCAAGTCTTTTAAAGCCCCGTCCATTGAACCAAACCAGTTTGTTGCTTCAGTCCGAATGAGGCAGTAAAGTGGTTCAAACGTCATCAGTCAGTTTGAAGCAAGCTCCGGACCAGTGCTTACGTATGGTGTCATAATTGGGGCAGTTGGTGGCCTAATGGTTAAGGAAGCGGACTTGGGTTCGCTAGGCCCCCGGTTCGAATCCCTCATACACTGCTTCCCACACTACGGTGATGGGTTACATGCAGAGGCATAATTTCCCAAAGGATACTCCCTAGGGATTAATGTAGTTCTAATTATTATTACTATTATTAGTATAAGTAATGCGTTAGTTCCAACACTGGTCATGACATAGCAGGGCTACAGTAACTCAACAGCGTCTTGAACAGGAGAACAGCTGGTTCTCCAGGGCAATGAACTGATTTATTTTGCTCTCTTGTCTGTTCTTTACCGAATTTAACTCTGAGTCTTTGAGAGAGAGACGGCTCAATCGGTGGACCGATATATCGGATATCCCTGATTCAAACCCTTAACCACTTATACTAACAGCTTTGAAGGTTTTAACTTCTTGATGTTCAGTAAAAATGACATGCAACTCTCATGCTAGGATGACGAGTTCATGCAATATGTGCAGAGTGGGTGTCATCCCTCAGTTCTGAGGACTACATATACGCAGACTAAACAAAGAGACGCTCTTAGCTTTCAAAAGAGCCTGAGGAGGTGTGTGTATGTTTTGGTGTTTTCATCAGTCAGGCATTTGAGGTCACTGTCACTCATTAAGACTGGCCTTTAACTGATCAGAATACAACCAATAAGAGAAGAGAAAACATTTATGTTAAGATAAAAAAATTAATCAACTAAAGCTCAGACTAGAAACCATATTATCTGATGAAAGATGGCATGGAACTGAATTTGGATCCATATGCACCATGTGTGTTAGAACACAGATTTTTAGTCCTTCTTTCTTGTGAAAATATTATGAAAATGTGGGAGTCAGGGAGGTTGTTACGTTTAAAATTTATTGCAACTTTGGTTTAGATGAGATAAAGTCAAACTAAATTTCACACGGGGCCAATTTTAAAAACTAGGACAATGTTTCGCCCAAACATAGTGTTTACACATCTCTCCAGATCTGTATTGTAATATTTTTCATAAGGAAACACTCTTTTGTTTTGTGTAAGCACTGAATCTTAAACTAATAGAGATTAATATTTTAAATATGAAAATGATAATTAAAAAAACACATATCCTTGGTTATTGTTTCTTATTATGTCTCTTTATCTGTAACATATACTGTTCCTTTTTAATGTAAATCTTTCTTGTCAGGCAAACAAACAAAACACCCCCAAATACTACATTTCCTGCCAATATAAGAGGGCTATATATTGGGAGTCAACCCTATCTCAGTTAGATATGTGTCACTAACTAAAAAAAAACAGTGCTGTGTGTGTGTCTTCTGAAAGCTAGGAGTCACTATTCCCAATATTGTCATAAGCTAGTTTGATGCACCAATATTGGAAAAGTAATCTATTCTGAACAGGAAAGTCAAAGGTTCAGGGTAAAATCCAAAACATGTTTGGAAGACGGTTGTTGAAAATAGGGGTGGGAATCAAATATTTGTAAACAATGTTATGAGATGTCTATTGAGTTCACACATGTTAATCAAAGGAGAAAATGTTGGATGATTGAGGTCCAACTCATATTACATTATTGAATACGGCATATAGTTATGATTGCAGTTGGACACATGCTTTTTTTTCAATTATTCTTTAATTTTTTTTTAGTAAGTTCCTGCTGTCCTAAAAAGGATTCACAAATTGTCCCACACCTATTTATAAGGGTAATCTGAGTGTGGAAGGTAAAGGGTAAAAATGGTCAATTTTATAGGAAGGTCAGTTCCCACCTGGCTACGCTTTGCTGCGATCTGATGAGAAAAATAATTTAGAGGGAAAACACACATGAAATGTTCAAAGACAGAAACACAAACAGAAACACAGAATATGAGAAAGGATACAGCAAATGAAACATTATGAAATGAAAATTATTCAGACGTTTATATAGACAGGGAAAAAAGAATGAACAACTAGACTTTTTTTTTATCTGGCCTCGATGTCCAAGAGCTGATTCTGAGAACGAAAGGGAGACTTACATCATGGAGTAATATTTCATTAATAACTACACATTATCAGATAGTTTTTATTAAACTGATGGAGAAACCTCCAATGGCCCCATTTGATTGGCAGAAGCCTGGTTATGTCTTTGAGTCCTTGTTTAGCTTGTTTTATTCATGGTTCTGCTCTGTTTCATCTGTCTTCCTACTCACAAACAGCAGATATTGACTGATAAATACAAAGCAGGTAATTGAACCGAGGCAAACCAGATAAAACTGAATAAATGTCACAGACTGTGATCAGAGACGCTGATGGTGACGATAAAAAGAGCAAATATGACATTTGTTCAAACATTTGAATGGTGAGACACTCGTTTGAACAACAGAAAAGGACAGAAAGTACACCAGAAGACAGATTGAAGGTGGGACAGAAATGGGGACATAGAAGAGAATGACAGTGAGACAGCAATTTACCCCATGAGGCTTCTGTAGGTGGGGGACAAACAGAGAGAAGTGAAAGACAAAAAGCACAAGCAGAGGTAAAAAGTCAGCAACAAACGAAATACCACCAAGGAGCACAAAATAAGAACAAAGATCTCACGAGCAGGCGAAGGCCACCAGGGCACCAGTGACTACGATGAAGTCGAGGATGTTCCACAGGTCACGAAAATAAGAGCCAGGGTGGAGGAGGAGGCCCAAATCGATCATCTAAACCGTCAAAGTAATGCAGCAAAACAATACAGCTATTTATTGTAAGTTTTAATTTTCTTTTACAGAACACTGGGGGAAAGTATTCACAGCGCTACACTTTTTCCTCATTATGTTATTTTACAGCCTTATTCCAAAATTGATGCAATTCATTTTTTTTTCCTAGAAGTTCTACACACAACACCCCATAATGACAATGTGAAAAAAAAAAACGTTTTTTAGAATGTCTTGCAAATGTATAGATGTACATAAGCCACATGTACATAAGTATTCATAGCCTTCACTCAATGCTTTGTTGATGAACATTTGGCAGCAATCACAGCCACAAGTCTTTTTGAATATGATGCCACAAGCTTGACCCACCTATAGGCAGTTTTGCCCATTCCCATTTGCAGCACCTCTCAAGCTCCATCAAGTTTGATAAGAAGCATCGATGCACAGCCATCTTCAGATCTCTGGATTCAAGTCTGGGCTCTGGCTGGGCCACTCAAGGACATTCATAGAGTTGTTCTGTATCCACTCCTTTGTGATCTTGGCTGTGTGCTTCGGGTCGTTGTCCTGCTGAAAGATGAACCGTCTCCCCAGTCTGAGGTCAAGAGCGCTCTGCAGCAGCTTTTCATCCAGAATGTCTCTGTGCATTGCTGCATTCATCTTTCCCTCTATCCTGACTAGTCTCCCAGTTCCTGCCGCTGAAAAAAATCCCCACAGCATGATGCTGCCACCACCATGCTACACTATAGGAATGGTATTGGCCTGGTGATGAGCGTTGCATGGTTTCCTCCTAACATGACACCTGGTTTTCACACCAAAGAGTTCAATCTTTGTCTCATCAGACCAGAGAATATTGTTTCTCATGGTTTGAGAGTCCTTAAGGTTCCTTTGGCAAATTTCAGGCAGGCTGCCATGTGCGTTTTACTCAGGAGTGGTTTCTGTCTGGCCACTGTACCATACAGGCCTGATCGGTGGAGTGCTGCAGAGATGGTTGTCCTTCTGGAAGGTTCTCCTCTCTCCACAGAGGGACGCTGGAGCTCTGACAGATGACCATTGGGTTCTTAGTCACCTCCCTGACTAAGGCCCTTCTCCCCCATTTGCTCAGCTTAGACAGCCGGCCAGCTCTAGGAAGAGTCCTGGTGGTTCCAAACTTCTCCCATTTACGGAAGACTGAGGTCACTGCGCTCATTGGGACCTCTAAAGCAGCAGCATTTTTTCTGTACCCTTCCCCAGATTTGTGCCTTGAGACAATCCTGTCTCCGAGGTCTACAGATAGTTCCGTTGACTTCATGCTTGGTTTGTGCTCTGACATGCACTGTCAACTGCGGGACCTTATATAGACAGGTGTGTGCCTTTCCAAATCATGTCCAATCAACTGAATTTACCACATCTGGACTTCAATTAAGCTGTAGAAACATCTCAAGGATGATCAGTGGAAACAGGATGCACCTGAGCACAAGCTTGAGCTTCTTGGCAAAAGCTCTTATATAAAATACTTATGCGCATGCAATTTCTTAGTTTTTTTTTATTATTCTTAATACACTTAAAACATTAAAACATTTGTAAAAAACTTTTTTCACATTGTCATTATGGGGTGTTCTTTGTAGAATTTTTAGGAAAAAAAAATGAACTGAATCAATTTGGAAGAAGGCATAACAAAAGGAGGAAAAAAGAAAAAAGAAGAAATGTGAATACTTTCCAGATGCACTGTATGGTGATCAGATATTTGTTTCAGGCCAAAACCATTTTGTAGTTGGAATGTTTTATCTTTATGAAAATTCTGAATGTGTTCATTTTGCCTTTGTTTTGAATTGCTCAGCAAAATTGTTTTTTATACCTTTATTCATGTCTTTCTGTAAGTAAAAAAAAATAAAATAAATAATTTAAGCTTACACAGAACATTTTATATATCCTCAATGTTTATCTGTGTGTTAAAAGTAAAGTTCTCAATCTCCAATGAATTGAGCAGGACAGAAAGAAATCAAATTCCAAACTGTGAAGATACAGCACTGACACTGCCTGTTCATCGTCAGTGAAGTTGGAACAGACTATTCCAACTATATAGACAATAACTATTCAAGCATATAGACAATAAATGGGAACAGTTAATTATCAATTACTGCTAAAGGCTAGGAAGGATGTGAACAATTCATTTAAATAAGAAGAGTTAAGAAAACTGACAGGATCAAAACATATTAGGCCAAGAACAGTACTGGACTAGATTGTCTCCTACAACAGAATGAAAAAGAAATTTGTCCTAACTCAGTCATGGTTCTTACCTTTATCACCATCTCAAATGTAAAAACTCCAGTAAACACATAGTCCAGGTATTTAAGAACCTAAAACAATACAATCACAAAAGACTAAATGACATGTTTATGGAAAAAAATGAAAAATGTAAATTACTGGTTTAAATGTGTTGTGTTGGTTTTGTTTGCAAGTATTTTTAGGATTTCACACAGTAGAGCATTGTGTGGCATAAATGTCAGTTTGACTCACGTTATTGCGAGGAGCGTTAGCCTGTACAGGATCCTCCGCTGCCAGGGCAATGCTGCTCATAGTGATGACCACCAGGATGCACATCTCAAAGTAGCGTAGGTTCACCACATAGTGACACAACTGTCTCACACTGACAAATGACACAAGAACACACCATCAGTTATACATAAGACTGCAGAATTCTGTTTTTTCATTGCATTAAGATGATCTATCTTCTTCCATGCTGCTTATCTCCGTGACTTTACGGAGGTGACTCACGGGTTTGTCTGGCCAAAGATGAACATGGAGCTGTAGGGTAGAATAAGCCGGGTCCCATTATCAGCCGCGTTCTTCTCCCCCTCCTCCTCTAGATGCTTCTTCTCCTCACTGATTTGGAGGTTGTCACAGTCTATGCTGTTTACTGGAGCAAATTGACATTAAAAACAGCAAAGGATAAAAACAAAAATCATGTGGAAAATTACAACGCAAGAGTTCAGCCGGTGGTGTTATTTTTATTTAAGTGAATTATTTTTTTCAAAAAACAAAAGCTATATGTTGCCTGAGTTTACTTAAATTAAATTATTTTAACCTCAATATCATTGAACTTTATAGTAGAGTTTTGGATTATTTTAACATTGAGCATTTTGCTAATTAAGCTATATTTTCCTCATATTCTCATTTTCAGGCAATCATTAAGAATAATCTTCTACTAGGCTATAAACCACACAATTCAACCCTATTACAAATTGAGTTTTTACCATACTGCAAAGAAAAAGTATTTTTTGCTTCCATCAATCTTGGGGTTCCATCAAGTTGTGCACATTTCATCAGTTAAATTATTACATTTTCAATTGTACCACATAAAGGTGCTTTCTTTCTTCGTGAAAATATCCCTTTTTCGGAAAACAGTTCTGTGGAGAGTGAACACTGGTTAAGACTTTTAGTAACTTAGTCTTAGTCTCAGAGACTAACCTCTCGTTTTCGACTTTAGAAGTTACAGAACCAGCACATTGTCCAATGGTCCAGTACTGTGTAACACAGACATGCACACACACACTTCTGCTCCCCCGCCCCCTTGCGCATGCATTCCCCCAGACGCATTCACAAACCATGGAAAACAACAGATCTCTTTAAGTTCATGATTGTAGGCCGAAGCGGCTGCAAAAGAGAAAAAAAAAACTGACGCGCACTCGCTTGTCCTCTCCTCGGGGGAAGCGTCTGGGGGAAAGACGCTCCGCAAGACCCTTTGCCATCCGCATTACTGTATGAGAACAAATAGATGCACGTCACTTTTTTTCTCCCAATTTTTCCCTGGTCCCGTCTTCACATTTCCCGATTCCCAGGAAATGGTTTTGAATGCATTAAAACCTAAACGTAACTGTTAGCAAACTAATTCAGCCACAGTTTTAGTCTGTTGGCTTTTATCAGACATGGGGACTCGAGTCAGAGACTCGGACTCGAGTCGCACTTAAGTCGCACAAATAAAGACTAATATAAAAACTTTCAGCTATTTGTGACTCGAGACTTGACTTGGACTTGGGACGAAAGACTCGAGACTTAACTTGGATTTGGGACGAAAGACTCGAGACTTGACTTGGACTCGCACATAAAGACTGGAGACGTGACTTGGAAAAAGTGACTTGTAAACATCTCTGGCTTTTATACTACAGTCCACTACGTTTAGCGGCAAGTAGCAGCCTGTGTGTATTGAGCCTAACGTTAATTCTATGCATGAATGGCTGTTTTAGTTTAGACTAATGTTATCACTGACACAACAGAAATGGAAACCTCTCATTAAACAGTATGTAATGTGTATGATTTTGTTTAGCCTAAGCACATTCACAGTGCATTGTCTTGATCAACTTTGATGGTGCAGTATGCATTAATATATTAAAGCCCTATACTGTAGTTCAGTACTGCACATACAGTCCACAGTTATATATTTTCATTTTCCCTAATTTGTTATTTTCTGTTAGTAAAAGGACCACATGCGTAAATCAGTTCGTATGTATCCTGTAATATTCACAAAATACCATTCTCAAGCTTAAATCTTTTGTGATGTTCACATTGCACATGCACAGTACATTGTTTTGACCAATTTTGATGGTGTTGTTTGTACAGTACAGTACATACTTTTAATCGAAAACAACACAGCAATGCTGTATTATCTTGGATACCGTCTAACATGAAAACTTTCAGCTATTTGAGACTTGACTTGGACTTCGGAAGAAAGACTCGAGACTTGACTTTGATTTGGGACAAAATACTCGAGACTTTACTTGGACTTGGAAAAAGTGACTTGTGAACATCTCTGGTGTAACAGTTCCAGAGCTTCTTAAAACTAGAAATTACTTACTGTGTACCTGAACACACATGGTTCTACACTCACTGGGTATAATGGTGGTTTTTCCTGGTGGAGAGGTGATAGTGACTGGGATGTGGATGATGTTGTTGTTCAGACCAGCCTGCCGGGCTCTAGTGGAGTTCTCCTGATTGTCTGCATCTTCTTGTTTCTCACTGAGACTCAGGTCACTATGCATCAGCTGTAAATGGGTTGAGGCGAGGCCACTCTCCCCAGCATCAGTCTTCTTCTCCCTAGAGAGAGTTGCATAGATCTCCATGTGGTTAACTAAATATAAAAATGAATTCAAGGTTCTAATTATTTGGCAACGCCCTACCTGTGTCCTCTAACTCTATTTATGTTCCTTTTACATTCATCTCCATTCAGAGTGGACTGAGACTTCAGCATCCTGGTACATTGTGCCTTGTCTCCATCATTTCTCCTCTCTCCATTCCCAATGGATCCATGTCCCTCATTTGGGGATTGCAGATAGTGGGGACGCCGGTGTCCACCATCTGCTCCATTGGTTTCCCACTCTTCAGGAGAACATCTCTGACGGTGGTGGTGGTGCCGGTGACCCTGCCCAACATCTTTGCTATACCTCCTCTCTGTTTTTCTCTCCTTCCCCAAAACTCCACCTCTGTTTTGATCCCTTTTCTTGCTCTGATGACCGTGGTTCCCTCCGCCCTTACTGTCACCGCCATCTCTGTTACCTCCATCCCTGTTGTGGTAGCGATGGTGTTTTCTTGCGTGTGTGTGGACATTGTCGCCCTCAACTGTCTCTGAACCAGTCTGAGTCTGACTGGTTTTGTCACCATTCCTGCCCTCCATCACCAAGGGACGGTCTAGGTGAGTCTTCATGTTGGGGTGTAGGTGAAGTACTGAGGCTGTCAACTGAAGGCGGTCTTCTTGGTTCAGCTCGTTGAACAAGGCCTCACTGCTGGCCCTCACGTTGTGCCTCCTGAGCTGGTTTGTCCGTTGCTCCCAGATGGACATAGTTTTTGTTGTACTCTGTTCTCTGAAGGACACAACAGCCACAGGAAAACATCTTAAAACAGTATCAATGTCCAAAAATTCTGCAGAGCCTGATCACACTTGTCCCACTAATAAGGGTCAGATACCAAATTTTAAAGGGTATGCTGAACCTTAAACTTTAAACCACAGTTTTTTTTTTTTGTTTTTTTTTTGCACCAAATGGACTTGCCCGGGAGTAGTTATTTTCCTCCTACTCAAAAGGGTCACTGCAGTGTGATATTAAGAAATTCTCTGTTTTTGGATGTGTAAAGTAAAGTGACACACACTTAACAAAGTGTAACTTTTGCATTCCACCATTCACAAATATGAAGAGTGACAGTGCCATGGTCAGTGGACATCCGTGCCAATGTGGAATCCTCAACTTGGAAAGTGAATCCTTTGTTATCTTTGATAAAAATTGTGACCAACATGCCACTGTCTTCTTGGCAAGCATTAGTAATATCTGAATAAATATTTGTCTTTCTTGTTGTCACACTTTAATCTAATTGTTAACACTGTGATAAGATTTAATGATGTCTGACAGCCTATCATAGCCATCTCTGGACTATCTTTAGTTGGTGAACGCCTTATTTTTTCTAGTTGTTTTAAGTAAACTCCAATGAATAGCTTTTACAAAGCTATTCAAATCTGACTTTAATTGAAGCTTATACTGAAAGCAGCTTTAGTCAATCTCACTCATCAAGGGGATGCCTTTTTTTAGCAGTGCTAACTACCAAGCATTCAATCAAATTAGCCTTTATTAAGGCATAGATAAGAAATGGGCAAATCATCAAGATTAGAAATGACTGACAGATAAAACAGAAGTTTATAATGTGATATGTCAGAAAATGTAATTTCAAGAAAAGCCCACTTTTTTAACACTTTCTTAAAAAATGGCTGAGGTCCTTCTAGAATTTTTTCACTTGTGTAGAAAAGATACTTTCTTGCAAAAGTAAAAACAAAATGTTGAAGAGAATGTTTATAGATTTTTCTGCTTGTCTTAAGTAAGTTCAAGAAGGACAAAGGGAATTATGTTGTAAACTAAGCTTGCTACAAAGAAAAAAAAAGGATAATAATGGCACAAACCTAAAAACTGACTATCATACTAATATAACTAAAAGTTTTTTTTTAGCAACAACATTGTCTAGCCGGTAGACTTCTACTTCATCTTCTCTTCGGCTTGTCCCTTTTTCAGGGAATGCCACAGCAAGAAAACAATTTCCATTTTACCCTGTTCTTTGTATCCTCAACTAGAACTCTAACTACCTCTATGTCCTCTCTCACTACATCCATAAATCTCCTCTTTGGCCTTTCCTTTGTCTCCTAGCTGATAGCTCCATCTTTAGCATTCATTCTACCAATATAATAACTGTCCCTCCTCTGAACATGTCCAAACCATCCTAATGGAGCTTCTCTAGCTTTTTCTCCAACCCTTCCTGTCTTTGTAAATTGTAGTATGCTGTTTCAAAAAATTATAAAATTACCTATAATTGCTTTGTTATAAAAAGTTTGTAAAAACTGGGACAGTAGCTTTATTTATATCCTTTGTTTATTCAACCATAATGTCTTAAACAGGATTCTATGTTGGTTTGCCGAACCAAACGTGGTTAATGGTTGAATATCTCTACATCTGTGATCTTGCAGTGATGGTGATGGATGGTGATGCCATCATGACCATTTTCTACAGAGGAACCATCGAAAGCATCCTTTCAAGCTGTATCACTGTGTGAGGCGGCAGCTGCACTGACCACAACAGGAAAGCCTTGCAATGCATAGTGAACACACTTAGAAAGATCATTGGTGCACCACTTCCCTCACTATTGGACTTATACACCACACGCCTCACTCGCAAATCCATCACAATTGTGAGTGACGACACCCTACACACAGCCTGTTCAGCCTCCTGCCCTCTGGGAGGCGCTACAGGAGCCTCTCTCGCACCACCACACTCCCTAACAGATTCCTCCAGCAAGCTGTTTGATTGTTGAACTCTCTCCCCTCTCCACCCACACCCATCACTCCCACTTGAACTCTTCCCCACAAACACACATAAAGAGCACCTTAATCTGAAACAGTTTACTGCACTTTTTCTTGCACTACCATCTGTACTGTACCTATGACCTCTTTGCACAACCACCATCTGCACTGTTGTAATATAAGGTTATGTAATGAAATGTACAATTTCTACATAATTTTCTACCGATTATTTATTTTACGTTAGTATTTATTATTACATAATTGTAAACTCGTATTTTACTCATCTGGTCAACTGTAATGCACACTACCCATCTATTTGCACTAACTATTCTTACTGCAGACCGCAATACGGAAGACTTATTGTAATCTGTATTGTAATGTTGTGTGTATTGTAATGTTGTGTCTTGTCTGTGCATGGGATAGAATAGAACGCAATTTCGATACCGTTGTATGTTCTGTACGTGTAAAGGTATTGACAATAAAGCTGACCTTGACCTTGATTTTGACCTTGATTTCAACTGTTGAGAAGGTTGTCACCGCCCGCGCACATGCACACACACACGCACTCACACACACACACACACACACACACAAACACACAGGCATACACACACACAAATACATAGCAGGTGCAGGACAAGTGACTATACGCACACACAGTAGTATAGCAGTAGAGGGTCTGAAAAGGGTGTGAAAGGAAAAGGACAGGCAACTCAGAACTATAGCTCAGAGACCCATATAATCTTATGTGGTTTTTGACTTCTTATAGGGTCAACTCATAACTACCTTTTATAATTCTAACTCTTGTTTTTAAACTATAACTCAATTTTTATGACAATATACTTGTACTTTATTACAAATAGAACTGCGCTACTGCTGTAGGTAAACAGACTGTAAACTGCCAGTGGTTATTTAGCCAAGTTAACAACATTCACATTCTGGGCACTGTAATGGATTCCTGGTAGAAGCTACACTTAACTGGTTGTTGAAGTCTAATAACTGTCTGATACAGAAACAGTTTATGAGTTGTTCATGTGCAAAAGTTGTTTTTTTTTTATGTTTGTCACACTTTTTGAATGTGACAAACTCCCAACTGGATTCATTAAGTTTGTCACCAACTGGAGTTATGGCTCCTAACAGACACAACTTGAAACGTTAGCTGTATTTCTCACTGTCCGAATGGAATCATCGCTGTCTGAAGCACAAGTCAATTGGCATTGCTGCTAATTTTAGCCATTTTGATAGACAGTTATATTTTTCACATATTGGTTCACAATAAATTATTATATTTATGTGATATTTATATATTTTTATAATACTATACTGTATATAAAATATATAGTACCACACATGGCTTTATTCTGAGCAGTTACATTAAATGTTTCAAACAAAAGGAAAAGAGGTGGAGGAGAAGAGGCGTTAGGAGAGGAGTCAAAGAGAAAGAACAAATTAGAGACTCACGGTGACTGAATGCTGTTGATGGACGACCTGCGAGATATTGCATCTTGATTTTGCTTTACAAAACTGTACATGCAGAGCAAAAAAAACACACACACACAAAAAATATCAGAGACAGGTGTGAAGGGGTCACGTGGTCTGCAGGATCATGTGATCACTTGACCTCTTCTGTCAGACACTCAAAGATTGATCTGTACAATAATAGCAGCAACAAAAGTGTGAACTCCGTGTGACTGCACAGAGTGAAGCAGATGAGAATAAAGCACAGGCTTAATCATGGTATCACATTGACACAATGAGCTGTTCCTGACTTCTGTTTCAAAATCTTTGTCGTTGTTGTTGATGAGACCCTGGTCAGACACAAACTTTGTTCACTGTTTACTACATATAAAAGTTTACACCGTAAACATTGTAAACACACCATATCAACAGAAATTAAAGTTAATATGAGTGGTGGTTGATTATTTGATTTTACTGAGGATGTGATAAAGAGGGGTAAAAGGAAGGAAGCAAGGAAGGACATGGAGTGTATGGTCGGAAAAATCAATGTGAATGGTGCAGCAGTTACAGTAGGAGTAGCATTATAATGAACCAAATTAACACACAAACAATGATACAGCCACAGTGTTGTGACTATAAAATGTGCGTGCTATGATCAATCTTAACTCAACTGACCTCGGCTTAATTATTCCATTTACTGGCACTGCAGAATAGTATTATTATTATTGGCAAAATTAGCAAAAACTTGCAAAATTGTTCCTAATAACAAACACTGTCATCAGACATTATAGTGGAACATTGACAGAATAATAAGTGCCAGTCAAGGACTTTAAATTCATAGTTAAGTACAAAACCGTGCACAGCTTCAACTGCACAGTTCTGTTTTGCAACCACTGTGATATGAACATTGCATTACCATTCACATTGAGCTTTTCTTCTCTAGTATTCTAAAGGCATACCACAGCAGTTTAAATAATTTATTCTCAGAAACGCCCAGGAAAAACATTTTTGAAATCAACCCAATTTCCAATAACTAATTTGGCACAATAGCTGATGTTAATTTTGATAAAAATTAAAACAATAATAAGGTACAACTCAGGAAAGATTGAAGAAGTATGAAACCCTTTATATTTCTGTGTACAGGAGTTGCAGCAGATGATTTTACAACACATCCACACATGTCAACTTTAAATATTTAAAGTTGGCATGTGTGTTTAACTTAAACAACTGTTCGATTGTTGATATGATGATCAGAAACTAGGACTGATACATTCTAAAATATTCGACCTTCGAGGTTATACATACTTGGGGTTTTTGTAGGGGAGAAACCCTGTGATGATATTGTGGTTCATTTTTTATTAAATCAACTGTTGACGTGGGATGCTAACTGAATGGATGCATATGTATGTATGTACTTTGGTAGAAAAAAAGTCACCCTGAAATTTTTTTTCATATTCTCAAATATAATTAGGAAATGCAATAAACAGAAACCTGTCACAAAACTGTCGCAAAAACCCTGAGCTCATCAGGTATTAAGGGGAGAAATGTGAGTTTAAAGTAGTTAGAAGAAGCAGCAGCAGAGAGGGAAAATCTTATAAAGAGGATATGGCAAGGACAACACCGTCAGGGACAGACCATAGCACACACCCCAGAATGTAACAATAGAACACACAAAGGAAAGATCATCCTAGGCTTCAGACCATCTTCCAGGGTGACACAGATTCTTTGAAAACTTACGCAGCAATGGAGATGTTGGCTGCAGACATCGGACTGACCTCCTTTACCTCCAAGGCCTTCTGCAGAGCAAGCTTCTTATTGGCTGCCTCCTCTTGCTCTTCTTCATCCTATAACCACAGGCAGACAGTCAGACAGACAGATAGATCAACTTAACTGGTAGTTGTCACATCTTTCTAATCCACGGATTAAATCCTAGAAAATATGTCTGTGAAATGATTACTGCCAAAACATTGTGTTGATTAAAATAAATGTTGATTGACAAAACTTTGTGATGAAAGATTTTGATGGATGGTTGTAATGTAGACTGCAAAATGTTTGTAGAATTATTTTGATTTTTTTTAATTAATGTGAATCACACTATAATGTATAATATAATTTTTACGTTCTTGTGGGCTCACCACCCACAGGAGGGCTCACAATATGGTGCAATGTGATTTGGGTGGCGCCAGCTGCCCCTGCGACCCGGCAACGGACAAGCAGAAGAAGATGAAGATGAATATTTTTCACCACCCACCTTTGTCAGCTCCTGTGCATTGGCCAGGTTGTCCACAGCAATGGCTAAGAAGACATTGAGTAGTGTGTCTGAAAGATGGTGCAGCTCAGGAGGAGTACACAAACGTCAATGTAACAACTAGGTTTAAACTTGATTAATAACCAATAAAAGAACCAAAGCACATTTTTGAATCTGGAATCAACTTCCTAATCACAACTTTTAAAAGGATACAGTTTCCAAACAGCGTCAGGACGATGAAGTAGATAGAGTAGAACATACCGTATCTAACACCTCCTAGAGACTCAATGCCATGATACATAACAGCATTCCAGTCTTCCCCCGTCAGAATCTGATGTTAAAATAGTGAAAAATAACAGAAGCAGGTAATTAATCTGGAGAACAGATGCTGAGATACAAGAGTTACTTCAGTGTCACAACACTTAAATGACAAACCCAGTTAAGACATGTGACATACAGTAATCTGGCCTGGGCATAAATGAATAAATGGGTTTACCTGGAACACTGTAAGAATGGCAGCAGGAAAAGTATCAAAGTTTGTTGTTGGTGTCTTGTTCTCAAAGTTGAAACTATAGGAAACAGAATGAGAACAACATCATCAAAATTAAAAGAAAGTAAGAAGAATAATAAAAAAATGCGTCTTTTTGGATTATGTTCAATGAAGGTTCATGCACAAGGGGACAGTTAATTACTTGTATTCTGACACAGCACATTAGTTCTTACGAGGAAATATATCCTTTACAAAGTCAGCAACTTAAGAGCATGGGCAGTGTGTGGGGTAAGGGCATTCTTAGTGCACCTTCACAACTGGCAGCTGTTAGACGCAAACATGAAACCTTGCAGGCCAAGTCTGGATTACTAGCCACAACTGCACCCATTTAACTTGTTCTTCAGTCAGTATTTAGAGAGAAAACACTTGAAAAATGAAAGATGCATTTGTAAAAGATAAAACCACTTAAGTTTATTTATTTTTCATTAAGCTCTACTACTGTAAAGTGATAATAGTACTGTATAAACAATCACTATAAATTGATATATTAGATGTGTCATAAACTATTAATTTGTTTCTTATTAATCAATAATTTTCAAAATTATATCACACCAAGTGCTTAGTTTTACCGAAAGCCGTGGACTAGTGGACTTGGGTGCAGAAGGTTTTAGGTTTGGGTACACAAGCTGCCACCTTAACACTAAGGTGCTCTGAACATGGCACCATACCAAAAAGGGTTTAGTTTAGAGGTCTACAGGAAACCCACACATACTGGCTAGTACCTACTCGTTGACTCTAACCACTCACAAGAACACAAATTCTGTGTCATCGGGACCCTTCAACACTGGGCAGAGAGCATCCCATCCGGAACAGAGGGGGGAGAAAAGGAACACACACCCATCAGACAGGCCCTGGAAACCTGTGGCTACCCCAACTGGGCCATTAGCAAAACAGGTAAAAGGCAGAATAAAGAAATCACATCACAAAAGGTCGGAAGAAGAGGAAACACATGGTGGTGCCCTATTTCGAGAATCAACTTAGGATTTTCAGCAAACACAACATTGCAGTTTACTTCAAACCCGGAAAAAGGCAGAATAAAGAAATCACACACGGAAAGAGGTTAGTTCATCCCAAGGGCAAAATTAAGGGGAAACCTTAACAATGTGGTCTATGCAGTTCAGTGCAGAGAAGAGTTTCCAGATCTGTATATTTTGAAGACCAAACAACCACTCCGCAAATCCATGGCCAAGCACAGGAGGGTGACCACATCAGGACAGGACTCAGTAGTTTATTTCCATCTCAAAGAAAATGGACACTCCTTCAAGGACTCAGATGTGCATATTTTGGACAAGGAGGGCAGATGGTTTGAGAGAGGAGTGAAGGAAGCCATCTATGCCCATCTGGAACAACCACCCTTGAATAGAGGGGGAGATCTGCGTCATCAATTGTCTGCTACATGCCATTCTGCCTTGTGATCTCTTCGTATAAAGTTTAACTGCTCATCAATACCAGAGCAGGCTTCTCTAGACAGGTGTAACAACAACTCCCATTCACATCTGGGCATGTGACAAGAAAAATCCTCATTACCACCAGGAGCAGTTTCTGTCTAAATAGGTGCGACTAAAACAACTCTTCACACCTTTGTCCAGTGGTGAAGGAAGTGGTCTAGAGTACAGTAACTTCTGGACTACAAGCTGCACCTGACTATAAGCCGCACCCAATACATTTTTTCAAAGGAAAAAACATTTTGTACATACATAACCCGCACCTGACTATAATCCGCATGTGCCGCATTCTTTTTGCATTTTCCATGATGAGGGTCAGTTTATGCTAATTTTATTACAAGTACAAAGCACGTTACCGTACGTTAAACTTCTTCTTCTATGGTGTTTATTGGTGGTTGTGAATTGCGTCTTCCTCGATACCACCTTTCTCACTCTTACCTTTTCTGTTCGAGTGCCCCTGGCGGCCATTAGAAAAAATGCATACATTAGCTGCATCTCTGCATTAGCTGCAGGGTTGAAATTGTTTGACAAAAGTTGCGGCTTGTAGCCCGGAAATTACAGTAGTATAACTATTAGAGTTCCCTCCAACAACAGCCGGAAACTGATGAAGTTCCTCAGTTGAAGAATGAAACATCTTTCAACTCCAAGAAGTCCAGTTGCTTACAACTAATCTCTTTTTGGATATCATGACCTGGATGAATGAGAATCTTCAGACATGGCACCATCCCCATACACTGCTCCCCGGGCTCTCAAAGCCACTTGTTGTTCACTTAGGTGATGGGTTAAATGCAGAGGCCCCCTTTTTTGTGTGTGCGTGTAATCACAATGTTGAATGACAAGGTATTTAACTTTACGTCCTTTCTAAAAGGGACTAACAGGTTGTTTAAAAATGTACAACTTATTCTTATATTTAAAAGCACAAACTTTGGTAGAAAAATAATTTTTTTTATAACATTTATAAAATCAGATTGATTGATTTTTATAAATTAATTTTTTTTATTTGCCATCTGGGGTTTATACGGTCCCTGACATATTTCTTCTTACCTACATTATGTACTTACATTTGTAGAAACAACAGCTTAAAATCTGACTTTTAATTAAAAGAAAGTCATCCTTTAATAATAATGAGTTTAAAAGATATTGTGTTAACAGGGGTGTCTGTTAACCGACAAATACCTTGGGCTGCAGTTAGACAACAAACTGGACTGGGCATACTACACATGACAGACAGACATATAGCAGGTTTTACTTCCTAGGGAGGCTCAGGTCTTTCAACACCTGCAGAAAGCTCCTGAAAATGTTTTACCAGTCTGTGGTGTTCTGCGTCATATTGGTGTGCACAATAACAATAATAAAGTACAGTATACCAATCAATCTTGCTTTACATTGCCATTACACTGTTAAATACCTTTCATTCTTAAAATATACTATGCATATATTATTGTATACTACACCACACACAGCAACAATTATTCCCAATCCACTAATATAGATATGTTGTTGTATGTTGGAAAATGGTGGTGAAAGAGATGAATAAGGAGGAGGCGCTATCAGTGTCATCATGAAAACTCTTTGCTCCTCTACTTTTGTCTAACATGACTTCTGCTTCTACCCCCTGCTCTATCCTTGTCTCTTAGCTTTCCACCCACTTTGTCATCCTGCCCCAGCACTGAGAGGTTGAGATCCAAGCAGGAGCAGCAGCAGCTGCAGGAGCAGCTGCAGCAGTAGTCAACGTCTGACAGAATCCAAATTCCAGAGAATTTGGATTCTGCAGCTCAGTTCAGCTCAGAAACTTTGTTAAATTAAGATAGGTGTAGTGTCTGGAGCACACACTGTAGGTTTCTGTTTCCGTGTGCTCATCCCTGTTGTGTAGCAATCAGACTCCTTTTTTTTATGTTTACTCTGCGGTGCTACATCTAAAGCAATCAGTTTACAATACCCATACATCTATTTTTGGTTGACATACCCTGGACATGAACTGACCATTCACATGTGTTGTGCATTTTATGCCCATAAATAATAAAATAAGAGATGATATAAGCCTTTCAGTGCCTATAAATACTGAGGGTGCTTGAGGTGTCTGCTGTGCTGGCGCGTTGCTGATGTTATCGTCTAGCAGGATGTATTGCATGTGTTTACCTCAAAGCTACAGAAGTTACAGTTATATTAGAAGTCCTTGTAAGGTTTTCTGAGGACTTGCGTAATGGCGGAACCGGGAAACACCATAAATTCCATAGGTCACCAAAAGAGAATATAAGCAGTTGATTTGGGGATGTTCGGAAGGAGATGCCTATTGGCCAGGTTTCCTTCAGGCAGACACGTTGCCTGTTGATGCTGTACTTCTTTGCGATAAAGTCTTCTGTTTGCAACTTAAGTTGGTTTCAGTGAAAACTTCTTCACTCTACATCTCTGGATTATCAACACTAAACCAGATACCACAGTGTAAACAGGAGTTAGATGAGGGTTAAGAAGTCGCCAGCTCCTGCTATCATGCTTCCTAAATCTGAAACGGGGGTATCAGCAGAGGCCTCAGCAGGGGCAGCAGTAACTACTTTGATACACAACTGTCTTCATTATCTCCGGTTAAGTTTATTAAAAAAAAAAACATTCTCTCAGTTACTTTTAATTGATGGCGTGCTTTTTTAAATTAAACATGTTTGCCTTTCATTTCTAAATGTTTTTAGGACTTTTTCATTTCTTGACTATTTACAAAATTCTCCTGCAAGTGTTTTCCACAGGAAGAAACCAACCACCCTAACTATTTAGGTAATTGATCTTACCCAGGATGTGAACCTTTAATGGACTGGGTTGAAGTTCCACACCAATGACCGTTAACTCTGCCACATGTGTAAAATACTAATGTTAATATTAGTTTTCCCCCTTGCTGCAGGCTTAGTATCCGAGAGGAAACTTCATGATTGGCTGGTATAGTGGCAGTTGTGGAGACTGCTTTCTCTGCGACCCAGTAATGGATAAGCAGAACAAGATGGATGCATGGATTTGTATTAACTCTTCATATAAAATAACATGTCC
Organism: Paraplagusia blochii; assembly: GCA_016785265.1. Classification (NCBI taxonomy): domain Eukaryota; kingdom Metazoa; phylum Chordata; class Actinopteri; order Pleuronectiformes; family Cynoglossidae; genus Paraplagusia; species Paraplagusia blochii. The sequence continues at coordinate 191,361 of JAFBJS010000830.1, forward strand.
ACAGCAGGCAGCAGCAGCCTCAGCAGTTGGTATTTGAGTGTCAGAGCAGGTTGGATTCCATTTCTTTGATTAGACCAGGAGGTGGCCCTGTCATTGCACCACATGGAGTTCCCTGCAGAGATCATTATCAGCGGAATGACTTCTGAGCTGCTGCTGCTTGAACGTGTTTGTGACCGCACACACACACATACGTTCGCTGAGTAGGTGATGAGAAGGTCTGGATCAGGGAAAATGAGGCAATGAAAGGGGGTCATGGAGAACATTTACCGTCCTCCAAAGAGCTGCATGCCCAGCAGAGCAAAGACGACGATGAAAAGGAAGAGAAGGAAGAGCAAGCTGATGATGGATTTCATAGAGTTGAGGAGGGAGACCACTAGATTCCTTAGAGAGTTCCAGTATCTAAGAAGAAACATAAAACACAATAACAAACAATGAGTTTTTATTATTTTTTCTGTTGAGTTATTCTGTCATATTAGAGTTACTATAGAACAGACAGATATTTCTTAATAATCATATGTTGAGAAATTACATGATATTGTTAACAGTTATCCTATATCTGATTAAAAATATATATGTATATACAATGTATATGTATATATAAATGTATATATCTTAAAGCTGGTTGCAAAATAAGAGTATTATTGTTTTAGGTGGATAAATAGATGTGTGGGTGGATTGTTGGATGGATGGATGGATGAATGGATGATGAATAGATATATTCATATATATGTGGGTGGTTGGATGGTTGGATCGATAGATGGATGAGTGGGTGGGTAAATGATGGATGGTTAAATCTCTGTGTTCTCTCATTTTTTCTTCATGTTTTTCAATTGAATTATTGTTTTCCTGCATCTGCTTTTTCCTTGCAATGCATTTTCATAAATGCATTCGTTGTGCTTTGAAAACAACTGATCCAATACGTTTAGGTGTGAGTTGGTAATTTCTCAAAATAAATCATCATTCGTGGGATAAAACATAAATGGAAATAATGAATGTCATCATCTTTTGTGTTTTATAACTGCTTTATTTTTTACCGTTTAGAATGTACAATCTACTCACCCATCTTGCTTTATGTTAGTTGTGCATTTTGTCATATTAATACATATTTCATAAAAACTCACTTGGTGACTTTGAAAATCCTGAGCAGCCGCAGAGCTCTTAAAACACTGATTCCAAACGATGCTCCAGGTTTGATCATGTCCCATATGACCTCAAAAATACTCCCCACAATCACCTGAAGAGCAGAGGACAATGTTATTGTTTGATCACCACATTGATCAATGCACAATCTGAAGTTTCACCTACCCCAAAATCAAAGCAGTTGAAGGAGGAATGGAAATAATTCCTTGCTCCGAGTCCATACATTTTTAAGCTCATTTCACTAAGGAACAAACCCAGAAATACAAATTCTGCTGTGTCTGGTAAAGGGGTAAAAAACAAATATTTTTAATAAATCAATATGAAGCACATTCCCACATTTATATTGTACTGAAGTTATGCAAAATCATATTGTGGCTTTATATATTTTTTTTAATTTCTATCAAACCTACACTCAAAAACCTACTGTTCAAAAATTGGAGGCACTTTTTTTTCAATGAATTTAACTTTTTAACTAATCAGAAATACATGATAACCATTGCTAAAGTGGTAAATGAATATTCAAGCTGCAAATGACTGGTATTTGGTGCAATATCTACATTGTGTATAAAAGCCCATTTCGAACAACTTTCACTATAGGTTTGCAAAGGTTCAATGTGTTTGCTGATTATGTTGGAAAGATAACAGGATAATGGATAATGCTTAAAATGGAGAATTCTTTGAAGAAAGGAGAGTTTTAAGGAAAAAAGAAATCTAATTTCAAGTACATATAATTTTTTCTAACCTTGTCAATGTCTTGATTTTATCTTTTATCTTGATTCTATCTTTTAATTTTAAAACTCATAGTAATAAATTAAAGTGCGACTTCTCTTGGAAAATACAAAAAAAATGTCTGGGTGACCCTAAATATTTGAACAGTAGTGTTTTTTTTTATATTACAGTAGATTGATCAAAACACTATTTACTGATATTGACATTTTAATCTCAGCACTGGTTTATTTCTTGTCCTGACTTGGCTCAAATGTGGCTCAAAGATTAACCCCAGCTCCACCTACATTACTACACTATTACTGCGTAACTCACATAGGGCTGTTGTCAACCACTCAGGCTGATCATAGTGAACAATCGCCACACACAGAGTGTTGAGTCCCACCAGACACAGGACAATCCAGTAGAAGCTCTGAGCTTTCACCATCCTTCGAATGAAGAAGCGGATCCTCTTCTCTTTGCGGCGGAAGTAGGTGGAGCTGTCCAACTTTCCTCCACTCTTAACACTGGCTCGGCCAAACGGAGAACCAGGAGGAGCTGGAGACAATGACAGTTGGTGTGAAATTATCTCTTAGCTAATACTTTTTGTTTTTAGAACTCTGCTTTAATTTACTATAGGGCCTGGTCTAGATTTCTGTTGATGTATTTCAGTTCACTGAAGAAAAAACAAATTAATTAAAATTAATTAAAAAGTTTAATAATTTTTGCCTGAGTTGATGGTGTGTGAAGACATTGGTGTTGTGAGGGCAGGGCAGTGGTTAGCGCACAGCTGCAGCTGAACTGAGTGCGTGAGGCTGACAGAGCCGTGAGCCGTGCAACTTCAATTAATCAAATTTTATTTATATAGCCCACATTTACTTGTTGAACGAAAATAAAACAAACCTGTGTATTGAACTCAGAAACTGCGTCTGTGTGTTCAGAGGACTCACTGACTTTCACAATAGGTGCCCAACTAGCCATGACAGAACGGCAGTTAGAAGTTCTAACACGGATAATGGGAGAAGTTGTGGCCATGCACCGGGACCAGGTGGTGGGTCACCAGCAGCAGGTGGCAGAGATACGCACTCAGCTTGGGGTCCTCGCCCAGCAGTTGGCCCGGACAGGGCAGGGGACATCATCTCCGACAGCAAGGGTCTCACCGGCAGGCGTGACCCTTCAGCAGAAGACAGTGAGGGATGACCTGCAGTCTTTTTTGGATGCATTCACCATGACTGCAGTGGCGTGCGGCTGGCCAATGGAGCGTGGGCAGTTAGTCTGCTGCCACTGCTCTCCAGAGACACCCAGACCGGGATGTCAGGCCTGAAGTCCACCGTCGTCGTTTTCAGGGAGCAAGGCTGGGAGAAGCGTCCCTTCACCTTCGCACAGCAGTTGTGGGATTCAGCCGCAAGTTGGCTGTAGCCAGGGGACTCAGTAGGTGAGTTGCGTATGCTAGAGAGTGTGGTGCTGGAGCAGTTCATCGGGGGGCTTCCACATCCATCAATGGACTGGGTCAGGTGCCATCGGGAGCCTGCGGGAGGCGGTCACTCTGGCAGAGGAACATCTGGCTGTGCATCCCCTAAAGCCAGGAGCACAAGCTACAATGCCAGGGGGTTGCCCCACTCCGATGCCACAACAGAGGACACAGCGCCCTCTCACATAACCACCGAGCATCTCCATCCAGGGCCGAACAGAACAAACAAGCTAAAAAATTCTATTCTTTTTGCTTACAGGTTCTGGGCTCCCGCAGTGCAATATCAGCCCCACAGGGAGCCGCTCAGTGACTGGGTCCATCGAGATGGAGATGGTCTATCGTTGGAGGTCAGGCAGGTGATCCAGGTAACGGAACCCCAGCGCCCCTCCCCCAATCCAGAGGGACATACAGCGTTACAGTACATCAGGCAATCTTGAACTCAGGCTGTCAGCTGTCTCTGATCCATGCGAGCCTGATTGATAAGCTGCAACACTTTGCACCAGGAGACAAAGTCCTGGTGCTCCTCCTCTTCAGCATCCAAGCTGCTTGCCAAGTGGCAGGGACCCTTCGTGGTCACACGGCGAGCTGGTGATGTTGATTATGAGGTGGAGTGTTCAGACAGGAGAGGAGACACTCAGATTTATTATTTAAATCTATTAAAGGGGTGGGTGGAGCCAGAAGCCAGTCGCCCTGGTGCCCTGGTGAGAGATGAGGATGAGCTTGGTCCGGTATTAAGGGCTCCTGGTCTGATCTCTCTTCTGGGTGACATATCACTCACGTCGGCCCAGAGAGTGGACGTGGAAGGGCTCCAGCAGAATTTTTCTGACGTGTTCTCCTTTCTTCCAAGGCGCACCACTCTCATACAACATCATATAGAAACACTGCTTGGTGTGACAGTGCGTTCACAGCCGTCTTCCTATGCACAAGTGTATTGGGGTGCAGAAGGAGCTAAAGCAGATGCTGGAAATGGGAGTTGTTGAAGAGTCACACAGTGCCTGGAGCAGCCCCATCGCTCTAGTGCAGTGGTTCTTAGCCTGGGTACGATTGAACCCTAGGGTTTTGGTGAGTCGGTCTCAGGCGTTTGGTGGAGCCGCTGCCGCGGAGGTCAAGACGTGCTGACTCACTGAACTCAGTAGGGTTTTGGTGAATGCGCATATGAAACTGGTGGGGTTCGGTAACTCCAACAAGGTTAAGAACCACCGCTTTTGCGGGTAAAAAAGACGGGTCTGTTCGGTTCTGTGTTGACTACAGGGAAGTCAACAAGGTGTCACAATTTGGTGCGTATCCAATGCCCCAAATTGACAAACTCTATCAGCTTGGTATAGCTCAATTTTTCATGACTCTGAATTTGACCAAAGGTTACTGGCAGATTCCCTTATCGGTAGAATCTATGGAGAAAACAGCCTTCTCCACTCCGTACAGTTTGTACCAATTTGTTACACTTCCGTTCGGGTTGTTTGGTGCCCCAGCCACCTTCCAACGCCCCATGGACAGAGTGCTACGCCCACATGCTGCCTACGCTGCTTCATTGACTATCATCATTGATAGTGGCAGCTAGGTGGAGCACATGCAGCACGTGACAGTGGTGTTACAGTCCTTGAGGTAGGCGGGGCTCACAGCCAACCCAGGGAAGTGTGCAGTTGGACGGAGGGAGGTACGGTATCTGGGACACTGCATGGGGCGAGGTCAGGTGCATACACAGCTGGATAAGACAACAGTGACCGCGTCCTATCCACGTCCCAAGTCTAAAAAGGAGGTCAGGCAGATCTTGGGGCTGGGTCGGCTGGACAGTCTACCGGCCTCAGTCCTATGTGAGGAATGTGAGGGCGGGGCAGTGGTTAGCGCACAGCTGCAGCTGAGAGAGAGCAGGTGATTGGCAAGACTGATGCTGCACTGTGCGCAAGTGTTAACATTTTAACTAATTGTTCCTTTCCTCTGATAAGTAGGAGCCGGGTGCACAGGAGGGAAGGAAAACTGGTGATGAATTGTGTGTGTGTGAGGCTGACAGAGCTGTGACAGCCGGGCAACTTGTTGAACAAAAATAAAACAAACCTGTGTATTGAACTCAGAAACTGCATCTGTGTGTTCAGAGGACTCACTGACCTTCACAGGTGTGAATGTGCTTTACACAAAGGGACTAAAACTGCATTAAGCTAAGGTTTTTGTCCAGTTCAAATAGTTCAGTCACAGGTTGCATCTGCATTGCATATTGTGCATCACGTCATAAAATAAACATGGCTTAAACTTAAATGTAGGTTAGGGCCACTTCAGAAAAGCTGACTTCATGTCCTCCAGTGGCAGTAAATCAAGCAACAACAACACTTTTGAATTTCTGTTTAAACTGTATGTTATTCTTAACTGTAGAAGTTTTTTCCTTTGTAGCAAAATCTTTCTCAACATATCTTGACAGAGGGTATGAGATATCTGCCATAAAGTGGTATGCATTTTCTATAATTTAAGAGACACAATTGTTAAATAAGAGTGTTTTAATTTTGCACCAATAGATGAATAGACATTCGATATCTTAAAAAAATGGTCCACTTAATCTTATTATTTTCTAAATGATGCAGTGGATTGGACTCACTTTGACTTAATTAGCCAAAGTGAGTTAACTTCATTAATATTTACTGTTGTAAGAAAACAAACAAATTAGAAGAAAAGCATAGATTCTCCAGAAGACAAAGTCAGTTTCTCTTGCTGTGTAACCCTTCCCTTTAGTTTTACCACAGTAACCCAAAAGTCCCAATTGGAGCAGGAGTAAACTAGCACAAAAGCTAAGAATGGCTTAAAGATATATTATTTTATTTCATTTTTGTTTAATATTGGATGTTTTTACATTTATTTTCAGACAACCATTGACTGAGATCCTCAATTCAATCCCACTGAAGTACATTTGAAATGGAAAATATATATGATTCACAAAGTCCTGCGGGATAAAGGTTTTGAGTTATTCTTGGACTAAAAATACTCACCAACTGATGAGATGTCAGCAAAAGAATCTTCTCCTTCCTCAGCAATGATCAGCTCATTTTTACCTATCTTAGCTTTGCCTCGTTTCAGAACTGTTACAGTAAGACAAGAAAACAGACTCTAATTGGTTCCAACAGATTCAGAGAAGTATACAACTGTTACATGACAGAGGGAACAACCCACCAAAGAAATAAACTATAAACAAGTTCCTAGAGGGAAAAAAAAGCTATTGTACTGTATTTGCTGTGGCAGGCTGTGCATTTCAACCACAGGCATTCAGTGACATCATTGTCATCAGCATGACACCAGAACTTGACAATTCACACATGTTCATTATATCAGCCTTAATATAGGCTCAACAAACAACACTTGACTTACTAACTAGAATATTTAAAATTATATATTCTTTAATTGTGCCGGTGGCCAAGTAGTTGACGATTTGTTTCGTCTCCACTAGGTGCTGGCGTAGCAACAATTAAAACACTCCCTTCAAAGTCAGCCTTGCCATACATTACAGAATGAAAATCGATTCTGTATCTGGGAAAGAATATTGTTCAGAATACTGTGGTGGTGTTTTTGGTGGTGTGCGCGCAGATCTTCTGGTGCTGCACAGCATAGTTTGGCACAAAACAAAAATCAAAATCCTTCAGACGTATATTAAATCCATCTACAAAAAGCACAGTGTCTTCATCATACTCTCTGTGGTTCTCTGTGGTTATTTGATCAAATAACTCCTTTAGCGCAATTTGCTTCTCAAAGACTGCTTCAACCAGTCAAGCCATATATATTGCCATATTGTTGGCGCATAACACTGAATAAATAGGACCACGGGTGCCTTCTCCTTCACTTTAATTTGCACTACATTTAGTCCAGACGCCATCGTAACACTGCACCGCAACTTTGTCAAGAGGACATTTATATTCCTCGAGCAAATTAAAATTATGGCAAGGTCACCTGCCTGTCTGCCACGGGTTACTTCCACAAATTTAACAAAACGCTCCTCCTCACCAACGGGCGTCACATAACGTAGGACCATTTAGCCGTGCCATGTTCCCCACATCTGTGGTTTCATCAACCATTACAGCGACAAAAGGGGCACTTTGGATCTCCGCTTTTATCTTGTCTCACATCGCTACAGCACTAGCATAAATTAGGTTATTGTGGATTTTTCCTGATGTCCCAGTGAACACCCTGTTAGTGGACAGGTGGTACTGCTGGGTTGTATTAAGTAAGGAAAGAAAGAAGTTCCAAGTAGTTACTATTTAAGAACTGGGAGCTTTCATCGTGTCCCCGAAATGAAAGTTCTTGTTTACCCAAAATTATTACACAATCCACAATCTGTCTAGAGCAAACAAATATCCTAGTTGAGATTCAATCTGTCCAAAGATGCCGTTGTCAGACTCCTGGGAGGCTTTAAGGGAGGTTTGCAGGAAGGTCCGAGGTCCCACTATAGCGTGTTAAATGGCGCTGAGCGCTGTGAACTGAGCAGGCTGTGCCCATTCACTCACAGCAGGCACGGCCTTCACTTTTGATTCTGAAGGCCATGGCAGATTTCCTAAAACCTGACAACACTAGATAGCTGAAATATGATTGGAAAAAGTTTTTATCCAACTTTTAAAATGTAAAAACTCATTTTTGTCTTAATAATGATCAATAATAACATTTTATTAAAAAGTACTTATAAATAAAAGTTTTTTTCTGAGTTTGTTTAGGCCAGCAGAGAAGGCCTTGCTGGCTCTGGCAGCCCAGCACTGCTTGTATTAACATGTATGCATTCAGCAGACTTAGCCAAAGCAAGTTACATGTCACAAAATGTAGGTCAAAATGTATCTTCCATTCACTGTCAAGTTAAGCTGCACCTTTTCATTCCTAATTTGAATTAAGGTATGTACTTATAATTGGAGACACGATTAATTTACTATATGTGTGTGTGTGTGTGTGTGTGAAGAGAGAGAGAAGGTTTATCTGTGCATTAACAAATTCCATTATCCACACTGTTTATTCCACTAATGAACCCTTGTCTTATTATAAGCTCAAATGGACAGACAGTGGATCAGCAAGGTAGATGGACAGAGAGAGAGAGAGAGAGAGAGAAAGAGAGAGAGAGAGAGAGAGAGAGAGAGAGAGAGAGAGAGAGAGAACAAGACTAGGGTTTAATCCCAGTGACTTCTCTCCTTAATTGCAGTTTCTCAGCCCTACTCACTTAGTCTTCCTGTCTATATGATTGTAGTCATTTTATTCATTCAAGTGTTTTAAATAATGCATGGCAAACTCCAAAATCACCTTTTTACAAAATGATTTGGATGATAAATATAAACATAAATGAAAAAGTTTGGTTAAAAACAAGGACATTTTTTGATAAAAAGGGACTCTTCAACTCTGCACTCACCTGTAAGGTTCTGTTTTCTTTTATACCAGGCTCCATCCAGAGGTGACTTCTCCTCTGCAATCTCATCCTCCTCCTCCAACAACACCTCCTCTGCAGCAGCAGAAAACAGTATTATACATTAAAGACCTATTATTCCAACATGACAATGAGGTGAAGTGACTGTGGTGAAGATCAAATCTGACCTGCTTTAAAGATCCATTCCAGGTATCCTGTAAGTTCCCTCTCAATTTGTTGCTGACGACGCAACTTCAAGAACTCCTGCCTTTTCTCCACACGTTCTCTCTCTTTAGCAAATTCTCTGTTAGAGTATTGATATCATAGTTTTTTACATATAACTTCAGTTTAAAGTTGAATTTCCATTCTTTTGTGGGGCACACAGTCACGAACAAGCTAACTTTCCACCCTATTCTAGCAAACTATTATAATTTATTTTGAGTTACAATTAGTTAGGAAAGTCTTTATAGTTTAGTTATTTTTGGGTTGTTCAAAAAATATAACATTTTTCTAGCAAATCAATCAATCAATCAATTTTTATTTATACAGCCCACATTTACAAAACAAGTTTGTCACATAGGGCTTTACAGGGTTGGTAACATCCTCTGTTCAATATGTCTTCATGAACTACATAACTACTACTTCTACTCTGTCCAGTTTTTAACAGAAGACAAAATGAGATGACAAACATTTTGTGTAATTGTTTTAAATAAAACATTAACAGCACATTTTGTGAGAGATGTAATGATTGTGCTCACCCTGACAGAACACCCAGCACCAGGTTGAGCATGAAGAAGGAGCCAATGATGATGAGAGGGATGAAGTAGAGCCAGTTCCAAGTGTTTCCTGCAACATCATTGGTCTACAAGAAAGCAGATCCACACAAACATACATTCTGTATCTTTAGGTGTACATAATAAAAGTTGCCACAGAACCTCTTCAAAATGGCCCAAAACAGATGGTGCTGGAAAAAAGTTGTTCGTGACGATGTTGGTCCTTGAAATAGTTTCTTTTTCTTTTTCATTGCCTTAATGTTTTTTATAAATTCTCCAGGGTAAGTGTGAGTTTAGTGAACTAGTGATCTGTGACCTGATGATCATATACTGAATAACTCATATACTGAATAAATGAAACAACAACAATTTTGCTGTTGTTAAAGTTTTTTGCCAAACATTGTCCCTTTTTACTGAAATATGAAGAGTGATGGGAATATATATATATATATATATATATATATATATATATATTCATTCATTCATCTTCATCCTCTTATCTGTTACCTGGTCTCAGGGGCAGCAGTCTCCACTACTGCCATCCAAATCACACTGCTCTATCCTGTGAGCTTTCCTGTGGATGGTAAGCCCACTGGACACTGATAGGAATCAGTTAATTCCTATCAGTGTTAATTCCTATAAAATCAGTGCCCAGTGCTTCATTAATTACATTTCAATCACCAACACTCAGTTACTGTGTGTTACTAAAGCTACTGATTGAAGGACCTCCAAATGTACGTTTTTTTTTTTTTTCTTTTGGCAAGAGGAAGGGGGGGTGATAAGTAAGTAACGATGATTGGCTAAGGAAGAGTAAGATTTCAGCAGCACCTGTCAACTGCCTAAGCTTTTACTAAACTAGTGTCGAAAAACATCTTTCATTGTGCAGTTAACATAAGGACAAAGTGATGGAGCCATGTTGTCCAATGACTCCTTTAGTTTTGGTGTTCACTATGATATTTTGATATCTGAACCTTAGAACTTACTGTACATTGTATACTTGAATACTTTTTTGTATACTTTATACTTGAAGGACAGTTTCTCTGAAGTTGTCAAAGCTTGATTTATTTAATCTAGTCAAAGCCAGTTTAATAACTTTTTGTTTTGTTGAAATATTTACTTTGTGGAAAAGAAAATACAAAGGAGTACAGTTGCACAATTTGTGTTGAATTGCAATTACAATACATGGCATAACAAAAAAAATCAAATTCAACCACCAAATTCTCTAACATTTTAGAGTAAGTAACATCATAAATACTATTTATGAATAATGCACTATATTTGGACAAATGTAACCAATTTCTCTGATAACCTGCAGGTAAGTTTTTTGCAGTTAGAGCTAATTTATATGGGCATATCTGGGTAACTACTGAGTATAAGAGCCATCATTTTAATTTGTAGATGACACACAATTCACTTTCTAGAAAATCTTTATGGTACTGCAATTAATTGACGGTTTAACATTTACTCATCTCTCACTTTGACTCATCATTTTCAACATTCAGACGTAAGAAATGGTAGAAATTTGGTTTGTTTTTTTGAAAATGCTCCACAGTTTCATCCACTTAAAACGTCCAATAATGGCCAAAAGTGCATTATCTATTTTTGACTGAAAAAGTTTTATCTCCAAAAGAAAAACAATAAATTGGTGAAACAGAAGGTTATGATGAAACAAGCAAAAGCCATCACCTATTGTGGTCTTGTCTAAGGAATCCATTGTTTCTGAGAAACCTGAAATTATTAAATGTGAATAGGTAGTGCATCTGGAGAAGAGTTTTTCTTTTTGAGAATTTTTCAGGTCTTAAATCCATACAACCTAGCCACTATTCTGAATATGAGAGAAAGGTTACTGTGTTGGCATGGCTGCAGAAGAGAGAGATGAGTGGTGATGCTGACACATTGCCGGGCACACCCCTTAAGCAGATAACTAATTAATTAACTCACTTGTTAATCACAAGCAATACCTGCCTACTGTTGTCAGGTAGAGATAATTTATTTCTGGTACTTCTAATGTCCTACCTCACAAACCCAACATTGACTGGGTCAGCAGTTCTGTACTTACCGTAGAGTGCCCATTGTAATGACTAATGTCTTCACTTGGCCCCTTCATTTGCTTAGGGTGCCATGTTTAGATTAGTATCTTCCGATTTCTCTGACATGCTTAACAAGTAAAATGACTCATATTTGGTGTTCTTTTTCTTCCTCCTCTTATTCTTTCTGAATAAAATTATCATCTGACATTTTCTGAATTCTAAACAAGAACCCAGAGGCCTGGTCCTGTGGAATTGATTAGTAAAATCCTCTTGTGCGACAGGTTGATTGAGTTGCAATATAAAATCTTTTATAGACTACAATGGACACATATCCTGAGATATCACCCCTAAGTGTAAAATGTAAGCAGGAGGTTGGATCTTACATGCACTGCTTCTGGCATTGCCCTTTGATCTCACAATTTGGAAAAAAAGTCTCAAAGGAAATATTCGTTGCATTTTTGTTGAGATCATAACAATAGACCCTGGTCTCTTCCTGCAATGATTCTTGGAATAATGACTGCCTTTATCAAAGTTACAGCAAAAACATTCATACAAGCTTCTTTTGTTAGCAAGGAGATGTATTCTTTTTCATGGATCAAAACTAGACCACCAACTGTCAACCAGTGGTATGGAGTAATAGTCAACGTACTACCGATTGGACGTGATAATCAAGTTTCAGAGGGTAATGAGAGGTATGTGGGAACCTCTCTTGGGCCCTGGCAATATTGGAGATCTACAGTATATTGCAGAGGATGCTCCAGTGTTAACAGGTATCCTTCCTAACCTCTTCCTATCCGTCCTTCTTTAACTTCAACTTTTATTTGTTTATGGTGCCAGGTCATATCAACTATTATCTCAAGGCACTTTACAAACATTAAAAACCTACTCTGAGACTTATTTATGTTCCTTTAATCCTAATGTTGCTCTTAAATTCATAGATAGCTGCTCCAAAAAATTAAAGCACTTTAAAGAAACAAATTAAATACATCAGATCTCAATATGAAGTTGGATATCTATAAAAATAACGACAGGGTAGTGTCTTAGGAACAAAAGGATGCCAAGTATTTTAATGGAAATAAAAGTTTTCAGCCTACAGAGGGCTCAATTATGTAGAAACTATAAAATCAGAGTGAAATGAAGACGAGGCAGGCTAGTCTGCATACTCTTGACACGTGAGGCTGGGCATTGTCGTGCATTATGAGGAAACCAAGACCTACTGCACCAGCATAGGGTCTGACAATGGGTTCAAGGATTTCATCTCCATACCTTGGCAGACAGAGCACCATTTCCTAGGCAGTAGATGTCTATGTGTCCCTCCATGGATATGCCTCCCCACACCATCACTGACCCACCACCAAACCATGTCATGTTGAACGACGTTGCAGGCAGCATAACGTTCGCTCTAAACGTTCGCTCACTGGAAAGGTTTTGACCTCAGTCAAAAGCTTCCCAAAAAAAAAACAAGAAAGTGTAATGTGTTTTCTAAGGGACTGTTTTTTTTAATATATTTTATTTTCGTGTTCCCTATATTTGTTTAATGTAGTTCAAACAAAAGAAATTATAAAAGTGTGAATGCTTATCCCTTGAAGAATTTAAACTTTGCCAGGTAAAAACAAGAAATTATGTGGGTCTGGACAGCGCTATGCTCAGAGCCCCTCAGTGGCATTTGGAGAGCTGGTGGATTCGTACTTGAAGACTTACGGATCCAAGTCCCTTCATTAACCACTAGGCCACCATTTCCACCAGTAAATTTAATTTAAAAATATATATATATATTTTCACCTAAAATTTGCACACAGTAACACAGTAAAAACACAGTAAAAACAGAGTAAAAACAGACATATAGTTATTTTATGGCTGTGGAAACAGCATGGTAAGGACAGAGAAGAGGACAGACATAAGTTTTCTTTTGCATCTTCACATCCTCCCCCTCGCCCTCCTCAGGGTAGTGGGCGCACAGTCATCAATCTGGAAGGTTAATGTAGGGTTACAGAAAAAAAACATGATCCACAAAACCGGATCCCTCCCCCCAGGAGTGAGAAGGCGTCTGCATATATAGATTCAGCACATAATGAATGCATGACATGCCATGACATGATGAACACACTCCAATGAATCCATTTGAATACCCCACTGGCTCTCTGCCACTAACTGTGACTCCACGCCGCTACTTCATCCTCTTTGTCAAACACCAAGTGTTCAAAGAAACAGTAAAAGCCCAGAAAATTAAACATCAGAATAAATCTGATAGGTTTCAACTCACACTGTAGAGAATCTCCACCCATCCTTCCATAGTGATGCACTGGAATACAGTCAGTACTGCAAACAGGATATTGTCGAAGTTGGTAATGCCAAAGTTTGGTCCAGTCCAATATTCTCTGCACTGAGTGTCATTGGGACACAACCGAGCAGGGGGTTCCAGACCGCAGGGCCAATCAGTGGCAATCTCACCTGATCAAAAGGAGTAAAATGTGGAAAGAAGTGATTTGTGCAGCTGTGTACTCTCATGTTATCTGGTGAGTCTGTCAAACAACTCACAAGATTTAACAATATATAATATACAGTTTACTTTAGATCAAGCTTAACCCAATAGTTTGATATAATTATTACAAAAGTCTGATGATTGATGATCAATTGAAGAAAAGAAATCAGTTAAAAAAAACAAAATTGAACCCACCAAGACTCCAGGGACAAAAAACTTTTAGTTGAGGCTGAAGAAAAACTAAAGTGCTTTTTAAATGGTTGCACTTTTAACCACCTGAAAATCTGTTCTTGAACAGGATGAGTGTGTCCTGGTGCCAGCCAATGTGTGAGCAGCTCTGCTGTGGCGTTGGCTCACAATTTAACTTAAATTTGATAACATTTCACTTACAAAACAAAAATGCATAATTTAATTATAGTAAAAAAAGATAGATTTCACATTCTGGAATTCATATTCTGGGCATTTGTGTTACTAACTCTTCTTTCTCAGTGAAAAAGTTCTCTGAGACTGAGACTTTCTTACAGCCCGTTGTTTCCTGATCTGATTGAGAGGAATGATTTCTTTATGTTCCTCTGCTGCTGACTAATGTTGCTCTGAGTCAGCAGTGAAGAGAGCATTCTGCTGGTCCTCTGATCGATCGTTAAGGCACGCCTACACACATGGTAGGTTAGTTCTGGCAAAAATGGAGGGAGGGAAAGCAAAGTCTGCATCATTGTGGCTTTTACATTACACACCATGCTCACAACAACATTTAACCGATGCATTTCACCCATCACCAAAGCGAACATTGGGAAGCTTTCAGCACCCGTGAAGAAGTTTGTGGGGCACTGAACATGGCACTGGCCATGGCATAATGATTCAGGTCCTCTTAAAACTTTTCCAGTTCTAACCTGTGTCTACCCTGAAGCAGGTGGTGTGGAACTTCCCCATATAAAACTCCACCCCTATGATGGCGAACATGACGATGGCAAAGAAGAGCAGCAGCCCAATCTGGAGTAGGGGTACCATGGCTTTCATGATGGACTTGAGAACCACCTGGAGACCTGAAGAAACCAAGATTTGATCGCCAGTCAGTGGAATAGAAAATATTTCAAACAAGCACACTTTAACTTGGTAAGAGGTAGCAATGAGTCTTAGTTTGCCAGAAGAAGAATGAGAGGAGGTTGTTCATTTAACTTTGGACAGTGATGGGCCGTGCATTTCAACTATACGCCTTTGATGATGTCATAATTGTGTGACGTCAACTTAATACGACTCATAATAGCATCAATATGACACCAAGACTTGAGAAGTTGAGACATACATGGGCATTATATAAGCCTTAATATGGGCTCATCAAGCAACACTTAATTTCCAGAATATTTAAAATCATTTATTCGTGCCGGTGGCACAGTTAAATTTTGTTACCACTAGGTGCCTGTGTAGCGACATTTTTTTTTAAAAAAACCTTCAAAACCAGCCATGCCATACATAACAGTAAGTCCGACTTAAAGTAGGGGAAAATCAACCAGTGTTACATGGCTCTGCTTTAAGCTGGAGAAGGCTGCTTCCGGAAAATGTTCCCTGCATTTGTGAAAGTGCTTGGGGTCGACGAGGGAGAGAAACATCAACATGTTGTGGTCCTGAAATCGATTCTGTATCTGAGAAAGAATATTGTTCATTGTTCAGGTGGACTTTTTTTGGTAGTGTGCGTATATCTTCTAGCGTTGCACCGCGTCCTTTGCGAGACTGCATTCACCAGTTGAGACGTACAGTATATTGCCATAGTGTTGACGCAACGTGAGGGAGACGCTGCTTGCAGTTTTCATTCAAGAGCTGCGTGTGCTTCGGAGATCTGTAGAAGAACGCAGCGAGCCCAATAGATTGGAAAAAAAAACATTGCACTCTTTATGTTTTGAGGCCCCTTGAGTTAAGACTTAATTTAGGCGATGTGCATAGCAGTGAATGAATAGGACCATGGTGCCTTCTCCTTCACTTTACTTTGCTGAGCGCTGTGAACTGAACGGGTTGTGCCCATTCACTCACAGCAGGCACGGCCTTCACTTTTGATTCTGAAGGCCATGGCAGATTTCAGGGACCTGACAACACTAGATAGCTAAAATATGATTGGAAAAAAGGTTTTTATCCAACTTTTAAAATGTAAAAACTATTTTTTTCTTAATAATAATAAATAATAACATTTTCTTTAAAAAATGATGAATATATTTATTTTTTTGAGCATGTTTAGGCCAGCAGAGAAGGCCTTGCTGGCCCTGACGGCCCACCACTGACTTTGGAAGAGTACTATAGCAGTAATTTAATGAAAACTAAGGAAATTTTCAGGTTTTCTTAAGTTGTCAACCATTGTCAGAGTGGAAATGGTTGGGGAAAATGTTGCAATTCCAGCTTACTTACTGGGAATTCCAGAGACAAGTTTTAGGGGTCTCAGCACTCTGACGGCCCGCAGTGTCCTCAGGTCAAACTTTGAGCCCACTGAAGCCAATATCCTGAAGAACACACAGAAAAATCGGACTGTCTGAGAATTTTTGTTAAAAAGTATGTTGGATTAGATGACATTTATGTTTGGAATCCATTGGATTTTATTCACCCCTCAGAAAAGAGGAAGTCAAAGGGAGACAAGTGGCAGTAGGAAGAGAAAGAACAGAACAATCCAAGTCAAATAATAAAATAAAATACAAACAAACAATCAAGCCTATTTTTCTCTTAAAGGTCAGAAAAAAGGCCGGTTCACCTCAGTAGTAAATATCGTGAATGATGGTTGTTTCAATTGTAAACATATTAACACATTGACTGTTTGAAGGTCTCATATTTGCTGCATTATGTCTGGAGCTGATAACATCATGGAAATGTTATTATGTACATTACAAAACAACCACTGTAATGATGTGTGTGGGTGTGTAAGCATGCCACAGCTGTCAGCTGTCATCACAAAACACTAACATTGGTTTGGACCAAATTTGTTAAAGAATTTGGACATGCATATTAGGAATATCGCAATATTCTTCCTTACATTGACGCACTCTCTCTTCCAATCCTCTTCCAAAGAGGACAAGCCGAAAGGAGAAGACAGTATATCTTTTATAATAATAATAATAAATTTTATTTAAAGCGCCTTTCAGGACACTCAAGGACACTTTACAAGATACAATTAAAACAAACAGAAAATCAATACATACAATGATACATTTAGAACAAACAGAAAATCAGTAAATAAAACACAGGTCGAGAAAGAGGTTAAGGTGGATAGGCAGTGCAAAAGAGGTGAGTTTTAAGATGGAATATGAATGTGGGGAGAGAGTCAATGTTACGGAGGTCAGGGGGGAGGGTGTTCCAGAGCTGCGGAGTAGAGCGACTGAAAGTTCTGGCCCCCATGATGCTGAGGCGTGCAGGAGGCACAGAGAGGTGGATGGAGATGGAGGATCTAACGGACCGAGAAGGGACGGTGACGTGCAGGAGGTCAGATAAGTAGGGAGGGGTGAGGTGGTGAATGGCCATGTAAGTAAAAAGGAGAAGTTTGTAGCAGATGCGGTACTGTATGGGGAGCCAGTGAAGGTGGTGAAGGACAGGGGTGATGTGATGGTGGGTTGGGGTCTTTGTGATGAGGGGAGCAGCTGCATTCTGAACCAATTGGAGTTTGTGTAATGATTTTTGAGGGAGGCCGAACAGGAGAGAACAGGAGGGAGGCCCCAGATGTGGAAGGTGAGGAAGGGGCGGAGTCTGTTTATATTTCGAAGGTGGAAGTAAGCTGTGTGAGTGGTGTTATTGATGTGTGATTGGAAAGAGAGTGTGCTGTCGAGGATGACACCCAGACTCTTAACCTGAGGGGAGGGAGAGACTGATGAATTGTCGATGGTTAATGAAAAACTATGAACTTTAGATAAGGTTAACTTAGTGCCAAGAAGAAGGAGTTCAGTTTTGTTGCTGTTTAATTTGAGGAAATTAGTGGTGAACCAGGTTTTAATTTTGGAGAGGCAAGAGGTGAGGTGTGGGGCGGGGGACCGGGGGAATATGGAGCTGGGTTTGCAGGAGAGGTAGAGCTGAGTGTCATCCGCGTAGCAGTGAAAATGGATATCCCCTCTGTAATAACCAGATGTTATGCCCACTGTCCTCATCACTGACCCCAATCCATTGTGATGGACAACTGTCAATGTTCCGAATCACCTTGTTGCAAAGAGGTTATGGTTGAAAAGTATTAGCTGTTCCTAATGGCACTGTTGTTCACAGGGACTTTGCTCTTCTTTCTAATGTCCATGACTACTGTAGTCTTCTCAATAATTATTTTTGCGCTTTGAATACTTTTTGGGTCCCAGAGTGAGACACAGTTTATCTAGTACGGGGGGGCTAATAAGTAGATCGAGATCGAGCAGTAGATCTCCAAAGGAGTGTTAGTAGATACTGAAATTGATCCTGAAATAAGGCCAATTCAGTGGTTTATCTGCCAACTCTGTCTGTGTAACTAACCGGACACGGTTACTTACACAGAGTTACTGAAAATGTCAGTGATACAGCATTACTAAAACAGAATCAGTGACGTAGATTTACTAAGATAATAACAGAGTAACTGAGAGTTAAAGACACAAGATCAGTGGATACATTTACTGATACAGAGTCTGTTGACATTGACAATGTTACTAACATGGAGGAAATAACCAATTCATATAAACTTAATTCAATTTTATTTCATATTATGTTTCTGTTACATTATATCAACTGAAGCAGTGTCTTTACTTTATCTCTTTCTCCTCAACACTTTATTTCCACACTTGTCGTGGAAACACTGGACAGAGCTGCATGTACTCTATCTGTAGAAAATCTGCCTATTCAAATGTATATGTGCCTCTGTAAAAAAAAATATCTTAACTACAGCCTGATGTAAGCAACTTGACTGGTCTGGCTGCCAGGTATAACTTTTAATATCTAACAAAAACAGTGTTGAAGTTTTTTTTTCTTAATAAAACATATTGATCAGTGCTGTGTATTTTTACTCCACCTTTTGAAAATGTCTTTTTGTGAAGCAATGTAGCAAAAAATAAAATTCAGCTTGTTCAGGCCAGCAGAGGAGGCATTGGTGGCCCCAATAGCAGGCCCTGAAACACTCATTCAACAATATAAATATGGATTTACAATATATTTTTGCATTGTCTTTGAACAGCCAGTGCAAAGACTTACTGACACATCTGAGTATGGGTCTAAACTGGGTCAAAAGGTTGTTCTACTTGCAAGGTGGACTGGGCCTTAACCTCCTGAGCTTTTCAGCCTTGGTGGCAGTGTAGTGCAGTGTGTAGTTCATGCAGAATCAATGGTCTCTTAGGCCATGACTCTCTATGAGTTTTTCTAGAGAGTTAGGGAAACCTACCATGAATGATGTTGTCTCTTTACTCGTTCTTAAACAGGCAGTTGTGAAATCCAACAGATTTTCCTCTCATTAGGCTGGTCTCTGTAAGTCCTTGTCCTGACTTAGAGAGCAGTGAGTGGATCTGTTTACTTTGTCCTTGTTGCTACTCCAGCCCAAAGGAGAAGTAGTCAAACACATGTCTGTGATGTTTTGGTCTTGGAATCAGACTAGTGTACCTAGACAATCTAGCAGGTTGGCAATCTGTTTTTGTGTGGACTTTGGAACTGAACTGTTGATGTTGATGGGAGTGCCCCTTTGACATGAAGCTTTGATCTCAAACATGGCCAGGTCCCATCATAGTTTCAGATGGTGTTCATCTGTCAAAAATCACATTGAGGTAAAAAAGCACACTTGGACAGAATGTTTCCACAAACAGCAAGACACAAACTAGAGCATGGTCTATAAATATATTGAATAACTGTTGCCTGTAAAATAAATGTTATGCTGAAGACATGCACTGATAGCATGATCTGGAGTAATAGAACTCTATTATCACGCCTGGAAGGCTGGTTCTCTCTCTCTCTCTCTCTCTCCCTCTCTCTCTCTCTCTGTCTCTCTCTCTGTCTCTCCATTTTGACGGGAAAAAGGTTTGGCAGCAGCATAGATTCTGTCCACAAGTTCACTATGCTGGATTTGTCACAGCTGTACAGTTATATTGTGTGATGTTGGACAAAAGCAGACTGCTGCAGCACACACACACACACACACACACACACTGCACTAGATACAGCAGTGGAAGTAACATTCGCTCTGTACAACAAACATATTATTATGTTTGTTAGGTCTGCAGTCTTTAACTGTTATTTACAGTTAAAATCATTTAAAAATAGACAATTAAAATGTCAAACACCTTTAAAGATGGTTGTGAGGGCGAGGCAGTGGTTGGCTATCAGCTGTGGCTGGAAGAGCGGACCAGTGGTGAGGCTGAGGTTCCCCCGGCGCAGGTGAGCACAATTGTTTTAATCAGATCTCTCCCTGTATAAGTAGGAGCCGGGACCACAGGGGGAGAGATCAGCCAGGACACACTGCAGTTGCTGAGGAGCAGCTGGTCAAGAGACTCAAAAATTCCAGACATGGGACTGCCCCATGAGCTTTGAGTGTGTAATAAAGCATTGTGACTCTGACTCTCGCATCCGTGACTTTGTCCAGAGAACCCTACACGTTACAATGGTATTTATCTCTCTTCATTCAACATACACTATTGTAGAATAGACTCAAATTAATCTTGGGATGAGATGACTCTTGAGGCAAGTTTGTTCTCATTCAAAGCCTTTTTATTCAACCAACCACAGCATGTACACAACCCGGATACCATGAGACCCACAACCAACCTCACTCATGGTGCCACATAATTAACATCCCAACTACTACCAGGTGAAACACAAGCAGAACATTCACCGTAATAACAAACCCCGAAACAAACCAAATTAACAGCACTAACACACATAACGGCCCCTGCTACCAAAACACCCCAAAGCCTGCTGGGAGATGCCAGCCACAAATCCCAAAACACACTACACTGCCCCCCTCTCAGCTGGTTAGCTGTCCCCAGCAACCCCTGTGTCCACCACATAATCCTGGAGATGTCTGGGGGGACAACAATGCCCGCCCTGTAATCTCGGTGTTTGTGGGTTCCTGCAAATTTACAACATGAGGCGATTCCAGGCTTTCCTCTCCGGTTTGTACCCGTGGCTGGTAAGGTGCCAGCCGATCCCGGTGAAGTACCACAACTTGGTTCCTCTTCACCAGTCGCACCCGGTACACCACATCTGACAGCCTCCCAAGAACTGTACTAGGACCACTCCAGGGGCTTATCAGTTTGGGTGAGAGGCCTCTCTTCCTCTCTGGACTGTTGACCCACACCAGTGCCCCAGCAGCAAAGTCCTGACCCTTGGAGCGGGAATCATAAAACCGTTTTTGGTGGCATCCTGCAGCTGTAAGGGCAGACGGTCCCGCAGTTGGTAGAAATAGTCCAAGCCAGGTACTCTTGCCATTTCCGACTCCGGGGGTGGTCTGTACACCAGATCCACAGGTGTGCGGAGCTCACGTCCGAACATCAGGGCTACCAGGGTACATTTGGTGGGCTCTTGGACAGCCGTCCGGTATGCACACAAGACCAGGAGCAGATGCACATCCCAGTCCTGTTGCTGCTGGCTGGTGAGAATGGCGAGGTGGCCAGAGTACGGTTGAACTGCTCTACCAGACCGTCACCGCACTCCGTGAGGGGAAATGGTCCAAGCACATGAACAGCTACTCGCTCCATGGGTGCCCCGACTTGATAGTGTTGTAGGAGAGCATGCGAGCACTGAGTAGGCCCCTTTTTGGCAGTGCAAGTGTCACATCGGTGCACAAACATTTCCACATCATGCCGGCATCTTGTCCAATAAAATCGCAACCTTAAGCATTGAAGGGTCTTGGTGACTCCAAAATGGCCTGCTCCCACTGCACCATGGACCAGCTGGAGAACAGTCTGTCGAAGGCTGCGGTGTACCAACAACTGGAACACTTCCGACTCCCATTGGGAGTTTCCCAGCAGCAGTACAGGAGACCATCCCTGACACTGAGCTTAGGCCACTGGGAGTACAGGACTTTGGTCTCTGGGTCAAAGGGAGAGATTTTTGCCCAGCTCGGCCTCTGACCCCTCCCCACCCAGTCCAGAACACGGGTAAAAGGAGGGTCCTGGTTCTGTCCTAGCCGAAGCTGCTCAGGCTCTATGTCCAAGAAGCCTGACGCAGTGAAAGAGTCCCCCGCCTTACCTCCTGAGGATGGACCACTGCCAGCAGTTGGTACGTGTCTTAGAGTGGCCACCTGAAGAGAAGCTGCACTCTGGTCCTCCACTCGTTGGCACTGCCGACAGTCCTCCTCCACACATGGACATCGAGACAAAGCATCAGCGTTCATGTGTAATCATCCTGGCCGATGGCAAATCTCAAATTCATAGTCCTGAAGTATCTCCAGCCACCTTGCCAGTTGTTCTTCAGGCTCCTTGAAATGAAGTAGCCAAGTGAGTGACGCATGGTCCGTGCATAAGAGGAACATTTTTGTCTATATAGGTATGGTCAGAAGTGACAGAGAACCAGGATGACAGCCAGCAGCACAAGACGAGTAACACAATAGTTCCTCTCTGGCCGGGTGAGGGAATGGCTGAAGAAAGCGACCACCTGCTCCCCATGCACCCCATCCTGCAACAACACAGCACCCACTCCCACATTGCTAGCATCAGTGTCCACTATGAAAGGTCTGTGAAGGCTTGGGCACACTCTTCACTCCACTGAAACACTTCTGTGTCAACCGGTCCTTTACAAATCGCCAGTGCTATGATGCAAGGCCCAGGAAACTGTGAAGCTCCCCTGAATTGAGCGGTACTGGCCAATCTGTCACTGCAGCAATTTTGTCAGTGGACACGATGGAGGACTGCCTCTGCAACATCCACCAAAAATGACGTCTCTCGCCGGAAGGTTGAGGACCCCGATCCCCTGTACCAGTTGGCTCTTCCGTCGACGGAAGGCCCACTGTAAGTCCCCTTGTCCTTACCCCCTTGGCTGCGTCAAGCATCACAGCCTTTGCTCCCAGGTGGAGGACTGCCTCTGCAACATCCACCACAGCTTTTCACCTCTTCAGCAAGTCCAGCCCAATTATGCAGGGTTTATGCATCTTAGCTAGCCAAAACTGGTGGTCAGTGACATGACCAGCGACTGTGACTTGAAGGGACTTACTTCCAAGCATTCTTGTCTGCCCACCGGTGACTGTTTTGACACGAAGCTTGGCAGATTCCCAACCCTGCAATCCTTTTCCATTAGTACCAGGCAGGACACCTGGTTGAATCAGGGAAATGGTGGACCCTGTGTCAATTAGAGCCCTACGCTGGATCCCATCAATGTCACAGTTCACATACAGTCCATGACCATGGCCCAGTCGGCACAGTTGCGGCTGTAGCACAGCTGGGGAAAAAGGTTCAGCCGTGGGTGACAGTTCCCCAGTTGTGCCACCCCGGTTTAGTTTAACAGCTGTTGGGGCCCAAAATGTTTGGGTGATGGTGCAGGGCAGAACCGTGCCATGTGTCCAGATTCTCCACATCTAAAACATTCCTCGAAGCGGCTAACCTTCCTCGGTCTTTGTCTTGGTTGCGGTGGCGATGCACTGGTAGCAAGACAGGCTGTTGGCTCATCATCGCTCTGTTCCACGTCTGCCCACCGGGCTTGATGCTCCACACTCGGGCGCGCCACCTTGGACTGAGCACATGTTCAACACGCTGCGTCTCTTTCAGTGCTTCTTCCAGACCGGGGGGCAGACTCCTTAAGTCTCTCAGGCTGTAGGCCTCGAACAAATGCTTGGAGGGCCAGCTCACCCTGGGCGTATACGTTGAAGCTTGGGTAGCCCTGCCGCGCACAACGGCGGAGATCGGCGGTGTAAGCACCCAGGCTCTCTCCATTATTTCTTCGGCGGCTGGCCAGTTAATCTCGTGCAGCATCAACATGAGTGTGGCGGCCAAACTGAAGGGCTTCCTTAATAGCCCGTCAATCGGACTGGTCCCCTGGATGCAGCTCCGTATGTATTTGGATTGCCCTCCCTTCCAGAGCAAGAGCGACATGGATGGCGGTTTCCTCTGCAGACCATCGGTTGAACCACGCCGCCAGCTGCACTTGGATAAAGTACGTCTCCAGTGGCGCATCCCCATTGTAATGCGGCTGTTTCAACGCACTGCGTCGAGGACTTCCCGGAGCTGGTAGGGAGCACGCTGGATTTCCTTCTTCAGCCTCCCGGCTCCTTCGCCGCCCCTCGTTAATTTCCTTGCGCTGGCCCCATCCGGCAGTTCTTTGACCCATCTATTAGGGTTCTCCGTCTTCGGTCAAGCACCCTCCACAGTGTGGATGCGGTGAAACGGCGTTTAAAGGTCGTTCGTCAGCGAAGCGTTCAGTGTGGTCAGCATGTACACAACCCGGACACCAATCCCAAAACACGCTACACGCTACACTATATTTGAGAAATATTAATATAATAATACTTATATAAATATTTTTTGTAATATTGCCCAAGAACTTTTATATACGATTCCAACAACAACTAATACTATATGGAAATACTTCCCTTTTGCCTTTACTTAATTTAAGATCACATCACCTGAGCTTCACATCACCTGTGTTTCAGGTTCTCATTATTAGAACAAATAATAATTATTACTGGGATTACACAATTAAACCTATATTGGGTCAATAATGTTGGTTGGCCTCATTTATTTGACATACTTACGTTTCATTTAAACAGTCTTACTGTTACGAAGCGTCGTCTGTGTTAGACATTTGTTTATTATCTGTAGGTTCTATTCACTTCCGGTTTTATTTTGGTGAGGGTTCTTGTTCCTGTTTGGTTTCACTTTGTCTGTCTTGCCTCTGTCTCGTAATTATCCCTCAGTGTGTACACCTGGGCACGCCCTACTTATACTCCCTCTCGTCCTTTGTCTGTTGTCTGTCTCTTATACACATCTAGATGTGTATAAGAGACAGCCCAAAGTCTTTCTTTGGTCATGTCCTTAGTTCACTTTTCATTTCTGTCCTGTGTCAGGGTGTCAGTGGAGCAGTGGTCCACCGTACCTGGCTGGGGGTCGCAGTCTGTCTCTTATACACATCTCTAATAAGACATACTTACGTTTCATTTAAACAGTCTTACTTTTGTTAATGAATGAGTTGGCTTGTAACGTGGCCCGTAGCAATAGTGCTATTGTTTTTACAGGCATTTATAGCCTCTGCTGTCATCCGCTGTAATAATAGAGTATTACATATCTGCCACACTTTATACCAGTGCAGATACCCAAAAATGGTTAGTTATATTAGATATTAGATCATTTCCCGTACACAACACCTGATTGAAAATCACTGGTCTATGCTGCCATCCCACCTCTTCAAACGTGATGAGTCAGCATACTGGGCAAAGGGCTGCATCTGTTTAATACCCGGCACCAGAACCAGCTATTCTCTGCCTACCTCCATCCATACCTCATGTTAGGGATGTCAGGAGCAGTCCCTTATAAGGGGACAGGGTCTCGGATACTCTCGGAGTATGCAGCTGACCTGCTTCCTGGGCTTGCTGCTCATGTGACTTCTGATTCTCTTAACTCCCTGGTCCACCCAAAGATGGTGGCACTGTCATCCCCACTGGTTCCTGAGGCCTTTACTTCTCCAGTCCCTGCTGTTGTAGCCGAGGATGTGGTTCTATCGGTGGTCGCTGCCTCTGTTGCTAAGGATGGGGTTCTTTCTGCGGTTCCTGCCCCTGTTGCCTAAGACATGGTCGCCTTGGTAGTTTTTGCCCCTGTTGCCAAGGATCTGGTTCCATCTGTGGTTTTGCCTCTGTGGCCCAGGATGTGGTTCCCTCTGTGGTCCCCGACCCCGTTCTTGAGGACCTGACTCCTGTCTTTGCTCCAGAAGATATAGTTCCTCCTGCTTCTGGTCCTGGTTTAGCACCTCCCAGTTCCTTAGGCTTAAGTTATCTCTGCCATCATTTCTGCAGCTGAGGGCCTTGGATCAGTGAAAGACATTTGACTTTAGCCATACTTTGGTCTAAAAGGGGGACTTATAGGCTCAGACACAAGAACCCTAGATAAAGGTACAGAATAATCAAGGACTAAGGCTTTTGGGACTGAAGCTGTTTCGGGCCTTATCATTTTCTTGTACAGGCCTCGTATTCAGTTTTATTAATTGTTAGAACTGGGAATTGGTTTTCTAAGAGTGAGTTTTCTGTTTTTCTGTTCACTGTCCTGTTGTTTAGTGTGTCCTTGTGTTAACTGCTTTCTGTGTTTTCTTGGTGTTCACCCAGTTGTGCCCCCCAACCATCTAAGGGAGGTTGTAGGGTTTTGGCATATTGAAGAGTCTTTGAAGAGTGCATTTCGATAGAGAGTACCATGTGCTATAGTTTAAACTCTGTTGTTCTTTTACCACAAGACTAGCACAATACCATGAGCCAGCTAGCTATTATACCTTATATTAATTCAAAGAACTTAAGGTACAGTAGGAACACTAATTACATCTACTACTGTGCTACAGACGCAAAAATAGACAGTAAATATCAGTGTTCAAACCGCACTTCTGCAAAGGACAGGTGAACTGGAAGAGAGAGAGACACATGACCAGAGACAGGGAGACAAGAACTAAGCAGCTGATGTTCACAGAGACAGACGGGCAGATATTCACTGAAGCTGTCAGCACCATGTTCTCCTGGCCTGGAGTCTTAGAACATCTACCCATACACCCAAACCCTCACCCTCGCTACACACAAACACACATACACACATCAGAGGAATGTGTGAAAACTCAAACCTCTATCACAGCCCCTAGCCCTCAACTGGGGAGGGTCTCAGTAATTAAACGACATCACTCAGACTGATGAGAAGCTCAGCCTCTGCAGTGTTCTTATTTTATCACAGTTTTTTTATTTTCCTTTTTTAAATATTTTCTGATGCTATGACCAGGATCCTGCCAGGTTTCCCACTCCTCAGCATTTAAAACATTCATTCATCTACCATTAACATTACATAAGCACTTAAATGTAACATTTATTACCACCAGTCATCTAAGAACCTATTGTTCTTTAAACTACGTGGAAAAAAATTGTTTGACAATACATTCCAAAATTCCACCCATTTGGTTCTGCACAATTTATTATTTGTTTTATTTTATTATTTTTATAAAGGAGAGCAAGACGTGTCTGCTGCAAGAAGTGTCTGCTGCTATTTATAGTTTTGATGGACAGCATGAATCACTGCTGTGTCTGCCTTTGTTACTTCAGGGTTAAATGCTACGTGCTCTGCTTCTCTTTGTAAAGGTTGAAAAGAGGCAAGAAGAATGTTTCCACACAACACAACAACAGAATTGAAAAAAACATTTCTCTAATGTCATAAAGACATATGTCATCACAATATTTATATACAACCTACTCATCACTAGGCTTTATCTTCCTGTAACATGTAACCTTGGTGTGAGTGTTGTATCAAAGCACTTACAGGAGGATAATCATAGGATCATTTTGTTATGCTTAGTATTAAGGTATCAATATTGTGACACATAAATGTTGTTTTCTATCAAGAAAATATTCTACTGCCACCTACAGGACATATAAAGATTATTGGATGGCATAGACATAGTGAGGGAGGACATGGAGGTGGTTGGAGTTGGAGGTGAGGATGCGCAGGACAGGGTGAGATGGAGGTTATTGACTCGCTGTGGCAACCCCTGAAAAATGGGATAAGCCGAAAGGAAAAGAAGATAGACAAAATGTCCATCTCTGGTCATAAGACATACAGTACTCATCCACTTGTTTTTGCCCCTCAATAACAATTCAGAGTGTGTTTTTTGTTGCACACTTATAGATGTGGATGTGGAAAAGTCGAAGATTCCATTTGCATTAAGGTTGTAACCTCAACCTTTACTAGAGGAGGAAATCTTGTGAGCGGTATATGTGTGTGTGTATTCTCTGGGTGACAGCGACAGAAAATAGCACTTCTCCCTGTATTTCCTCTGTCTTGAGTCCTGAGCTCCCATTTCATATTGTGGTGATGACGAAACGATATTAAAACTCACAGCTGTTTTTTTTTCACACACACACACACAGACGCTGACTTTCAGCCAAACAACGTGAGTTATTGATTGTGAGGATCTGCATTATGTTTTTTGAATTCTTTTTTACATCTTCAGATTACACTGCTTTGATACATTGCATGCAAATTGGTGGACAGAACCTAGATTCATTGTATGATGGATTGTATGAATTGGAAGAAGTGAAGGTTTCTGAGGCATCACAGATGATATTGGAATAATACAATCATTTGTCATCAATGCCACTGTTATGTTTTAATGGGACTGGATAAAAACACTATTTATCCCTACCCAGAAGACAGAGGCCCAACAAGTAAATGAAGACTTGGTCCAAAATGTTCGCAATTGATGATCATATTGATCACACTTCATGGAAAGTAAAACTCAATGCCAAGTTTCTTATTCCAAAGTATTTGCTTTTCAACACATATAGCGATCACCAAGGTACTGCTTTAGGACCACTGACTTCTATGCAAATTATGCATCCCTTATGAAACCTTTGCGTTGTTCCTTGGGTCTAGGTGCCCCAGTGGCAGATATCAGGCCTTGCCAGCCTCGCCACTCGTCTGCCGTCCCCGTTGCAACTGAGCGCTCACCATGCCCACCCTCGCATTTATTCTAGTTTAATTAAAAGTACTATAAACTTACTATAGTACTACCAAAAAACAATGTTTTGTGGGTGCTGCCCTGCTTTGGGATCATCAATGAGCAGGGAGGAAGTAGTGTGGCTATATCGACTGATGTATGTTTTCTGTTTGGCTGCCTTCTCTTAGTGATTTATTACCTGCAATATTTCCTCAATTTTTCCTTCACAAAGCAGCAGCAGTGGGGCAATTAATCATCAGCCCTACAGCAAAATCTGCCTGCACTTAGCCTTATATAAAGTGAGAAATCCATTTTCTTCTCCTGAAAACATCCACACGTGTACAAGGACGATATTTATGTGACAGCATCGTGGCTTCCTCTTCTTTCCGTGAAACCAAACACTCCTCTCTTCTTGTCTTACTATTATGTAGATGACTTGGAGATGAAACAGTCTCAGCAAGGTCCGTACACATAAATGGTACAGTATAGACTGATACTCTAGGACCAGTAAACTACAACTTAACCAAGAGAACACAAAAGGAGATTTAAGGTCAACCACAGTATTTAGTGTAAAAATCTTCAAACAGAAATCCAGAGGATGTCATATTGTTTTCTCTACAGCCAAATTAATAGCAGAGACAATAATTATTTTACAGCTCAGAATGACTGTCAGCTTGCTCAAAAAGAGTGAAATAACAGTGTGCCTTTAACTTTACAAGTTGTTTTGCAGCACAGCCCATAAAATATTTAATCAAGGGTCAACAAACATTTTTAAACCTAGAGCTACAGTACTTCAAGGGCAAGTATAAGTTAGAATAATATAAAGATTTTGCATATTTTATTCTTTTTACAGCTTTAAATTTGAGCAACTAATAACCTTTACTGTTGCCTAATTGGTTTGAGACCAAAATAAACATAATAGCTGAGTGACAACAAAATACACCACCTACTTCACCACCACCACCACCACCTCTGCTCCAGACTCATTTTAGATCAGAAACAAGTGTGTGAAGGCGAGCAGGTGTGAGTTTGATCTAAACCTTCAGTTCTTTTCTCACACTATTAAAACAGAAAGCGAAGAAAAATGGAAGACAACAAAAGAACAACTGAGGGCAGTTACATGCCTTTGCTGTGAGAAGACCGCACACACAAGTCCCTCATTTATTCTACCAACGTTGTTGTCATGATTCAGTTGAGGGTCATGACAGTTTAGTTGACAGAATAATTTGAAATAAACCAGAATATAAAAAAGTTGACCAGGACCTATGTATCCACCTACATCAATTTCATATTATGTCCCCTCTTAGCTGCGTGCCTGCGCAATCACGCACTGCTCCCCTGTTCTCTGCGCACAGCAAATCTATGCAGCGCATAGAATGAAATCCAAGCTGAAGTGCAAATAAAATAAACAAATAACAATTTGTTTTTTACCATTGCAATGCAGCTCACTGACTGGCATGTGACAACAGGCGATACTTTAGTAAAACAAAAACTAATACTGTCCAGCCAATGATGTGATGAGGTTTACACGCATTTACTTATGTAGCCAATCAATGTCATAAACAGCGCTCCGTACGTAAGTGCCGCTATTTTGCAGGTTAGCATGTAGCTAATGGGGCTGAGTGTAGAGCGTAGACTGTGGAGAGGGATAAAAGCGGATCAACGCTACACTAGCCCCTTATTATAGTGAAACGGACGGAATTGGGGCACAACCACTTACAAAGCCAAAGTAAAAAAGAAATGAGGTTCTTTCAAGATGGAATGGCTGTCCGAGTTTGTGCGAAAGAGAGGTGAAACTGGGTGAGATTTCATTTTCGAGTGAGAAAGGGCTACTCTGAGAGATGTGGTCGTCAACCTGATCCCTCAGATCTAAAAGTGACAGTTGACTGTCCACCTGTGACATGATTATACTTTGCTTTGAGAAACAAAACAGACAACAGAAAACTGCCACAGAAAGTGAAGTTTTTCCATTTCCATTTCTCTGACTCCAACTACCTCCATGTCCTCTCTCACTGCATCCATTAATCTTCTCTTTGTCTGCTACCAGGACCTATGTATCCACCTACATCAATTTCATATTATTGATGAAGAATGTGTAAGTGGGACCTAATAATATCCTTTAGGAGGATGAAAACAGAATGTGCCGCACAGATAGTGTGTGTCCCTGTTGTCATTCGCAAGACAGTGGATATGGCTGAGACTCAGTGGGGCGGAGACGCTCGGCTCTGGTCATCCATCCCAGCTCATCACCATAGAAACAGGAAGACAAAAAACAATGGTACATGAAGGTGGGGAGAGGGCATGGGGGCAAAACAGTCAGTGAGGAAGACTAAGGTGGAGAGATGAGAAGACAAGGTAGTGAAACAATAATTCCATTTCCTCTGAACAATAATTGTATGTGATGGATCATATGTATTTATGTTTAGTGCAGATGATGGTTAGTTTCATGTGCAGTTAAAGCCCACCTTTCAAAAAAATTTGTTAATGATCTTAATAGTCTCATTGTGAATGATGAAAATTAAGATGGACATAGAAAAAAAAGGATGATGCAATTTTATATATTGTATTTGCATTGTACAAGAACCATGTCAAATGTCACATCAGGGTTTTTAATAAAACTGACAAGAAAAGATATCTAAACCAGAAGAATTTACACTAAAACTATATTTATTAAAACTTGTACATGATGTGACAATATTAACTACGTGAAAATGACCTGTTATGGTCATGCATTGACAATACATGACCTTAACAGGTCATTCTCACATAGTTAATATAACAGTACTGTACAGTAATAACAGTACAAGACAGGACAACGATTTGTACACAGGCCCAACGGATAACATCTAAACCCTAGAGTACATTAAGTGCATTGCTGTTGAGTCAGATAATGTATTAGCTTTAGTACAAAAAATACAGAAAATCATGTAATGCCTAGCACTCCTAAAGCCAGATCATTAGTTTATGGGCGAGGTTGTGTCACCAGCAATGTCCCCTCTTAGCTGCGTGCCTGCGCAATCACGCACTGCTCCCCTGTTCTCTGCGCACAGCAAATCTATGCAGCGCATAGAATGAAATCCAAGCTGAAGTGCAAATAAAATAAACAAATAACAATTTGTTTTTTACCATTGCAATGCAGCTCACTGACTGGCATGTGACAACAGACGATACTTTAGTAAAACAAAAACTAATACTGTCCAGCCAATGATGTGATGAGGTTTACAGGCATTTACTTATGTAGCCAATCAATGTCATAAACAGCGCTCTGTACGTAAGTGCCGCTATTTTGCAGGTTAGCATGTAGCTAATGGGGCTGAGTGTAGAGCGTAGACTGTGGAGAGGGATAAAAGCGGATCAACGCTACACTAGCCCCTTATTATAGTGAAACGGACGGAATTGGGGCACAAACACTTACAAAGCCAAAGTAAAAAAGAAATGAGGTTCTTTCAAGATGGAATGGCTGTCCGAGTTTGTGCGAAAGAGAGGTGAAACTGGGTGAGATTTCATTTTCGAGTGAGAAAGGGCTACTCTGAGAGATGTGGTCGTCAACCTGATCCCTCAGATCTAAAAGTGACAGCTGACTGTCCACCTGTGACATGATTATACTTTGCTTTGAGAAACAAAACAGACAACAGAAAACTGCCACAGAAAGTGAACTTTTTCCATTTCCATTTCTCTGACTCCAACTACCTCCATGTCCTCTCTCACTGCATCCATTAATCTTCTCTTTGTCTGCTACCTGGTCTCCATCTCTAGTATCATTCTTCTACCAATGTATCCATTGTCCCTCCTCTGAGCATATACAAAACCATCTCAATCTGGCTTCTCTAGATTTTTTCGTCCAAACCTTCTTGTTTGTGTTGTCCCTCTAATCACTGTTAAAAGTTATTTATTGTTCAGGATTTGTTTTGTTTAAAGTTAGAGCTCTGTCATTGAAACTATCAAGAGAATAATAATAATTCTCATTATCCCTCACTTTGTAAACACTAGCAGTCCAAAACTATAAACAAAGACATGTTCACGCAGATAAAATGTTACTTTGATTTTTTTTGCACCTTTTTCACGACACCTGTCTTGATCATCCACACCCACCTTTGCAAACAATGGGTCCTTTCTAATCCGAACACTTCCGTTTCATGCTCTACAGCCAATATATCAAACTAAAGGCCCAGAGGGCTGAACTAGCCCACAAGTTCAGCTTGAAGCTATAACACATGAGATTTCTAAATTACTAGAACACCCACTAGTAGCAATTTTTAACTTTAAAATCACGTCTAGCGTACACATCTTATGTTGCTCACAATGTTCCTGAGTGTGCATAGGGAGGTTCTCTGTCTGCCCAGAAAAATTAAAAATTGGAGGGAACATTGGTCACCAGTCAGGGTTCCCTCTCAAGGTTGCTCTCCCTTCCAAAGTTCATTATGTGTCTTCCCTGTTGGACACAAGGCACAACACATTTCTACAACCTTTTCAGTGTTGACACATCTAAATGTGATTGTCTCACAACATTTATTTTATTATTTTATGCAACTTTAACGAAGCATCAAGACATTTGTGTCCAAATTATAAGACAACTAAGAAAAGTGTAATAAAATATTTTGTGGATCATTTACATCTATTTCTATATAATGACCTCAACTCTGTTCCAACCAAAGCAACAATTACGGCAGCAATTATCTTCACAAAGATACAAACTTCTTTATTAAATGCTTATAAATGCTTGGGGAAGTGGTAGTCAAGTGATTAAGGAAGCGGTCTCCCCGGGCGCTCAAAAGCTGCCCACCGCTCACTTTGGAATTTAATCTTAATCTTTAATCTTATGCATATAGTGATTAGACCATGTAGATGCTCCAACTGACAGCATCTTAATAGATCATCATGTCGTCTGATGAAAAAAAAATGATTAGACGTTATTTTCTTTGCTATCATTCAGAGTGGAGACTGGCCCATATCATAAATTCTACATCAATTCATTAATGAGAAGCTCACTGCTTCTCAATCCTTATTATAACCAGCAACACAGAAATGACACAGGGATGACTTGGATCTCCTCCTAAACAACCTCTTTGTGTTAAAGCTACAAAATGTCTCTGAATCTTTGAGAGGACACTTAAAAGATAGATCTGAATGTCTCTTGTGTTTTATTGCTCATGCGTGTCTCTGGGGTGTCTTCTCAAAACACACACATAAGAACTGTTTGCACATCCGCACAGTAAGAAGATAAAAGACCTACTGACCATGTTAACTAGTTTTGTTAGTTTTATATATTGTTTCCTATACTTTGTGGATCAACACCTTCAGATTATATTTGTTTATACTTACTGAGTTTTCCACACATGTGCAAATGAATCATCACTGTTTGTGTAAAAGAGTATCAGCATCAGTACCACAACATTCACATATGAACACAAGTGAGGTGTAATGGCATGATGCCCATTACAAAAACAACTGTGGGAGATTTCCAAAAATGTCAGTCATTTTACTGCAAACTTAATTGGATATAATTACCTCTCCATGCACATTTACAACCCTCTTCTGACTGCAGTAACAAGGTAGCCATTGCTATTTCTCCAAATTATGTTGTGTGGTTGCAACAAAGCAGAGTCTATACTAACCAATGTCTAAGCTCCTGCTGCTCCTTTGTGATGCAAGATATCTTTGGTCATTGTGCCCCATAGTTAACTTATATAATCCAGGGTGGAAGTTGGTTTTGCAGTGTTCCAATTGCATTCAAATAGTCTAATTTCAAAGTTTCTAATGTTTGTATAATGTCTTCATGTGTGTAATTTAGCTTAAAGACAGGAAACCAATCTGCATTTATTGAGGTATTCAAATTACAAAAAGTGATTATTACAATAGTCTGCAATTCCACCAAAAAGTGATTATCTGGTAAGTTTCTGGACGGGTAACAAGTGAAAATTGTTGACACTGTCTGAAAGAAAGCTAAGGTTAGACAGATATCTAGTCTGTGAACTTCAGCTTAACCGCCACAGAAGAGCTGCCTCAGAAAAAGGAAAGGCAAACTTAGGGGGAGCTGTGAGTGGGGATGGTGCCATGCTCAGTGGAGCTCCGTGGTAATTGTTGTTAGGGGGATTTGAACCGGGGACCTTGCAGACCCAAGACAACAGAGCAAACACTGTGTTAGAGTTAAATAAATAAGAATGTATTGGAACCCTAAGTAATGTGGTAATACGAATTTTCACAGTAAAGTCACACTTACTTACTCAATGAAGTTGAAAAGCACATACATTTACATTGTCATCCCATGGCAATATCAGAAACCAAAGCAGGGCTATAATCAGAAACGTTACGGGGCCTCATTTTAGAACTGAAACATTCAAAACATCTAACAAAAATATCTATCATCATAATAAGGATGTTCTATACTTAATATGTATTGTTTAATATTTTCAAAACATTGAATTCTGAATTCAACCAAAGCATGACACTGTTTGCCTCCAAAACTGCGGTGGAGATGGTGCCATGTTAAAGACATTTCAGTGGTAATTTGGCAGTTGGTGGAATCCAAGATGAAACTTACCAGATCAAAGACATCGGCCATAACCACCAAGCCCACAACTGTCGACAAAAACTGAGGTGTTCAGATTCTATTAGCTGACAGTGTCACCTTATACATAGCAAAATTTTGTATCAATACACAATATTTACAGTGGTTGGGCTAAGACAGGTTAAGGTGGAGTGCAAGAATAATGTTCTAGAATAAATGAAGCGTTCAATGTCATTTACTTTCTACCTTATACCGCATGTGTCTCTATACATGTTTATAAATGTTTTTAGTATATGGACAGTAAGTCATTCTCTTTTTCAGGTTTTCTTTGATGTGCAAGAGCTCAAATAATTTATGTCAGGCGGTCAGAAGGCAGCAGGACCAGACTGTCCATTCTGAAAAGGCTTAACGTGAGTAGAAGACTGATAAACATTTTCAGAAATAACTAAGGTCATAAAGAACTTTAACTACAAGAGCTGAAGGACAAAGGACATCCATCTTCCTACGAAGAAGCTAAGCCACATTCCTTTTTCCATTTACACTACAAGTCTGACTATTGTTCTCCAGAGTCCAGTCCCACAGTCACTAAACTCACACCTCAGCAGCCTCTCTAGAGACTTACCACCAACACATTCAGTTATTCACCATTCTATCTTTGGAACACAGGCTGAACAGGTCAGGCATAGGTGGGATAGGGAAAAAGAAAAAAACAGAAGAAGTGAGAAGATGAAGATGATAACATTTTCTCTTATATATGACTCAAAGGATAAAATGGCATAGAATCGAATCATTTAATTATTGAAATGTGTTTCACAGGATTCTTTATTTGTTCTTTTTTGCTGTTCTTTTGATTGATTTGAAAGATATCCCTGAATGTAAGTGTTTAAATGTGTTTTCTAAGTTTCATTGTTATGTAAATAAAATGATTAAATGAAACATGCAATATTTTCACCTGCATCTGGCTCTGTCTGTCATGGCTGTATATTCAATTCATGTACATAATCTGTCCATCATAAATTTCATCTACTGGTAACATTCTAGGGAGGGTTGCTAAAAGTATGGGTAGTTTTTGAAGGTAAATATGTATGTTGTACAATACTACTCTACTTTGCCAATTTTTCCATTTCATGCTGGGTCTCAGATGGCACTAATGGTAATATGAGATATTAAATTAATTAAACTCAGTAGGGGTATTCGAACCGGGGGGCCTTATGGAGCCAAGTCTGCTTCCTTAAACACTAGGCCCCCAACTGCCCCACATTTATTTAGCAAACATTGTTTCAGACAAAACTGTTAACGACTTAATCATTCTTTTCCATATTACACTGTGGAGTGAAAACAACATTTAGCCATTAACCACTACACTGATCCTATTTGATCTGTATCCTTAGAATCCTAACAGGCTTGCTCAGTATTTAGCTTGAAGGCCTGATCAACCAATAAAAACAAAGACACTCAGCCCCCAAGAGATTACAGAAAAGATCGGAGTAATTCCCTGCCCCACCGTCCACCCCCACTCCTCAACCAGTCTACAATATTGACTTTACTGAAAATTGTCAGATAACACCAGCATTTTTCTCTCTCTCTTCCAGTAGGCTGCAGCATTAACACACCTTCTTTAACTTATTTGTTGAATTTTCCTAATTATGGTGCGACAGATTGTTGAGTTAACAGCAGGAAAACATTAGCTCTCCATCTGCAATCAGACCAGAGCAGGAGCGGGGGCGTGGGAAGGATGGGCTGTTTACACCAGTGACTTCAAAATAACATCAGTGGTCATTAACAGCAGCAATTTTTAAAGGTGGGAATAGAAATGGTCCAGCTGCTGCTGCAACAGAAATGTTCAACAGAACAAGAGAAAACATCTGTAGTTTCATCACTGCACAGACACAGGAGTGACAGACTTGTGAACCCACGGGTTTGGAACTACTTGGGAGTTTGGGTATATACTTGCCAAATGATGTGTGATGCAGAGCAGTGTAAAACAAGTGGTGGAAAGACAAGTGGACATGGTGACCGATGTTATGATGAATGAGTCAATCAGAGTGAACATGCTGAATGCTGAGCTCTAGGTAAACAAAGCTACCAGCGATGTCTTTTAGATTATTTTTGATACTGTATTTAGAATTATTTTATAAAATAATGGAGGTGAAATGTTTTATGGCAAAACTTTTGCAAAATTGGATTTAAAAAAAATACTGTGGGGCTTCAGGATATTTTTTTTTTAAATTACCAGAAAATGATGAGGATGATGAGGATTTTTTGAGTTTGTATTCCATTTAATTCTAATAATTAAATTAACTTGTTTAATAAAACTAAAATAAACTAAAATAAAACATATCCTACATTTTTCAGTCCTCATACTGATGCTTTATCCCTTATATATATATTTTTTTTAAAACAATGACATAAAAAACTCTTAGCTATAACTAATTTGAAAATTATTCAAATACATACATTGTATCTATATTAACTTTTTAGAAAGAGAGAGAACATCTGTAAAGGATCTACAAAGAGGATCACCTGGGAAACACCCATGGTACATTAACCAGAGGTAAGTACCAACAACCATCCCAGATGACATGCCACCAAACGAACAACTTAAGCAAAAGTTGAACAAAACAAAAGACACACTAAATGGAAGTTGAGACTCCTATTTCCAAAAAGTCCTCATCCCTCCAAAGGTTCCACTAGATCAGTTTACCGACTGTGGATAGAAAGGTGTTCTTCAGTGTTATAGACCAGAGACTTACAAACCACCAAGAACGAGAAAAAAGCCAATGCTTTGTGCCAGTACCCCATTAGTTGCTTTTGATGGCTTTCAAAGTTTTCCATGTCCCAGATTAACAAAGCTGGTCAAATCATATTTCAAAGACCTTAAGTTCAGAATCTCCAACACAGACAGTACAACGAACTGGCATCATGGCAGACTGCATCATTCGCCCACTGGCCTTCACCATAGCAATGGTACTAATCATATGGAATCTCTATGGATGGTTGAAGGTTGAATGATGGGTCACAGCTTCTTCTGATGCGTTTATTGTTGACATCACTTCCATCACATTGACAAAGCTATGCAACACTCATGCTTCTATTATATTGTTTTTGTTCGTATTGTGTTAATCTCTTGTTCACTGCTGTACTGCTGCTGGAGCCATCATTTTCCGTACATCCAAGGGAAACATAAAGTCTTTTATGTTTATCAGTATTTGCCACAGTCTTGGCAAATACCTTGGACTTCCTCATGGAGTACTCAGTCAGTACTACTGACACTATGACCGGCACGTGATTAATTATGTTATTTAGAGGTAGCCACTGGCCGGGGCTGACAACTTAGCTGTAGGCAGAGTGAAACAGTATGGGTTACTTATGTAGTTGTCAGTATGACACACATCCAGGTCTGATCAGCTTGTGTTAATTGTGGTGGTTGAAATGTTTGAGGTTTTGTCTTTGCCAAAAGTTTCCAATTTTTGTCTTCTTTCTTCAACGGTATCAAAACCCTGTAAAAGGCTGAAACACTATGTAAACTTGTCGTGCAAGTTTTGCACCACCATGGGTTTTCCGTCTCCTCCTACTTCGAACACAGTCTTCCTGGAAGCATGACAGTCAGACCACCAGCCCCTTTCAAAAAATTATTAATGTACTGATTTATTGGATCTAGAAATGAGGTAGGTACTTTATATCAAGTAGATATTTGGAATACCTAACATCTACTTCTGGCATACAAATGCATGCTTTTGTGGTGGTGGGGAGCACTTGAATAGACTTTGTCAATTTTTTGTTATTTAATGATAACCTTTTTATAATTTTTACTGTAACTAAATGACATACATTAATGGTGGCTGATGTGTACAGTGATGTAATTTCCTCTTTTAGAAAGAATCTCTTCTGTACAAGGAACAATTGAACAATCCACACTGATGACAACCTCAGCACATTATGAGATCTAACTGGTGATGAAAACCCTTTATTAATGTAGCAGAAGTACTTTGATTCATACTTTTGTTATTTTCCTCTACTGTGTTGTATTTCTGTGCGTGAGACTCCACCACCTTGTTTAACAACAGAGGATTTCTGACAAGGGGCACAGAGGGTGAACAAACAGCAAATCTCCACTGGAGTGAGACAGAGAAAATAGGATGAGGTTTATGTAGGAGCAGCCTCCTCTTGGCACATTGAATAAGACAGTAGGAACACTAAAAACGCAGAACAAATCTTCATTACCTCAGAGTCAAACAACTCATGTCCTCACTCTGAACAGCCTTTAGCTGATGTGAAATGTGCTCCACTGCACAGATGTTTGGGTAGAAAAGGGAGGTGAAGGAGGAGGAGGGATGAAGTGTCATAAACAGGCACTTTACAGTGCTTTTAGGAGGTGGTAGTAAACTACAGACAAAGCAATAGGAATACTTGCATTAACTAGATTCAGAACCTGTTTCTCCTGCTGGATTCTGGGGTGGAGTCAGGTCTTAATGACAGGAAAAAGACTGGTGGCTGAAGAGAAGCCTGCAGCAGCTAACGTTCGGGTCCTATTGGGACCTAGTTGAGAACCAAGCTAACACCAAAACCAGGAGGACGAAAAGTGCAGAAACATTTTGACAGACACATGGCTTAACTAAACCTGACTCCTCAGAGGTGTTGTGGTGCTGTGGCTTTTGTCTCTGCACATAGCCATGTGAGGGTAGTTTGCAGCCTGAGGGCCAAGTGTTCAAGATCCTTAATTTAGTTACCAACCAGTGGCATTGTAAGTCAGTTTAAAGTCATATCTGTGGGTGCTATTTCTTTAAAAATCTTTTTTTTTTTGAAAAACAAAGGGTAAAGAACAGCAGAGAAATCTAATGTAGTGTAACACTAAAAAGTCCTTTAGAAATTACAATGGGTGCCAGTCCATATGAAATCAAACTCACCCCTGATGACACTTTGGAGACATAGCAAGAAAAAAAATTCTTAACTCACCAGGACTAATAAATACTCATGGCCATAAAGTTTAGTTTTTTCGGTTTTATTTTTTTCTCTTGAGTAAATCATATAAGGAGCTTTCTTTTAACTTATCCTGTATTAATGGTAAAGTTTTGACTAATATTACCATAAGATTAAAAAGCCCAAATCCAGATTAATTAAGAATGCATTACTAATGGCATTCTTGGGTATAAAAACACATATTTTGGCCATGCTTGTGAATCACCAGATTATTAACATTTTGTATGAAACAGTCCTTATGCCTCTATGTGCAACATTTAAAGTAAACAAATATTGTCTTGTGTAGAACAGAAAAATTGCCAAAACAATAATTCACAGTATGAATTGGGCAAATTCAGCCCTCAACCAAATATAGAGTAAATAGCTTCATGTCAATTAAGACGGCATGTATCGGCAGTTTGAGGGCAAATGTCCAAGAATACTTAGGAATACAATGAGAAATGACATAGCATGGCTCAGGACACACCAAACGTTTAGTGAATCCAGCGTCCTGAATGAGAGAGAACGGCTGGTTATCCTGCACAATGCACTCCATCATTCATCACGCCCCAGACGGAGTGGCAGGACCCAAAGAGGATGTCCAGCAAAGTTGTCAGAAAAACCTATACCAATTCATTCTGATATTAGAAATTTGTAATTTTCAATTTTAATCAGGCCGATGTTATCACTCCACTGATATTATCAGACATCCTTGTTGTTGAGGAACTAACTGGTACTCTGCTGAGAGAACATTCCTCAGTAGTTAACATCATCTGTCATAAATTAACCATCGTGCTGGGAACAAAGTTATGTACATTTAGGTGATATATTAGTTGACTGCATTGACCTTTGACACTGAAATAACAATAACAATATCATTGTGACCCATGCCTCAGAGGTTTTTCTAACACTACTCAAAAAGAATTGTTTATATTATAGGAGATAAATAATTAGGGAAGAACTGCCTGGTGTATAGTGAAGCTTTACTACTTGTCAGTGACACATGCTCAGCCACCCTCTCTATAACACGTTTGCCTCCACCTTAACAACATCACCCTTTAGCGCCCCACCTCTTTGGGTCAAAACTTATCAGAGTTCCAAAGGTATAAACAAAACGCAGCATTTCTTCAAAGAATAACACACCCACACCTCAACCCCTAACTTCTGTCATCAGCCTGTCACTGTATTTTGTATAAGCTCTGTTTTTACTGCATGAAAAGAAAGAAAAATTAGCGCAGGATCAGACTTTTACCCTTAAACTCGTGCTCTTCCCTCACACACATTCAAAAAAGGAGCAGACTGCTGCTCTGACGCTGAGATTATAGCTTTTTAGAAGCCATAGAGGCTGTAGAAGTTAAACGTTGATAACAGTACTATATGTGTGTGTGTGTGTTCATGTCTTTGATGTGTGTCACAGCAATGGTCAGGATAAACTAGAGGTCAGCTGCAGAACCACTGAACCACAGCTAACACACTTTCACACTAAAATAAATGTTGCTATGACAACACAATGACGTCACTAATGACAACACTGCTGTGCTATTGTCCCCATATGAATTTGAGTTGAAATTAACTGTCTTGTATAACATTATGTATATACTGTATGTATATATATATAGTTATATATATATACATAATGCTATACAAGACAGTATATATATATACTGCATATATATATACAGTATATAGTATATAGTATATATATATATATATATATATATGTATGATTTATTAAATATCTAAATAGAGAGATAGACAGACAATCAGCTAAGCAGAGCAAAGACAATGTCTCACTAACACAAATTGTTTTTTCTGTGTGGTTTTAAAATGAGATTTATAGATAGGTGAATTAATAGAAAGTGACAGTTGATTATTGACTAAGTCTCTTCTTTTTTTGTTTCTTTATATGTCAGTGACAAAGTCATGGATTTACTGATTATTTAATCTGACGCTGACTTCAGATTGAACATCTATCACAAAACAAAAAAACAAAAGATTACAACAGAGAGTGTCCATTGTAGCAGAGCTTGGAACCACATTCTTGTGCCATCCTAGGCTTTGATTGCCACTCCTCAGTCTATTTGTTTCTAATAAGCGTTCATTGCCTTATAAAGTATTCGAACTTCAGCTTCTGGTACGGAAGAACGGAGATGTTTCCTCCTCTGCAGTTCTGTGCTTCACCAAGACACGGCTGTGTGGAACAAGACCAGATCTAAACCCCCCACCACCAAGACCACTATAATCTAAATCACAAACCCGCACTTTATATGTACTTTACCCATAAGCATGATTTATTAATCCAGCAACTATAATCATCATGTACTTTTCCTAGGCATATGTTGTTTTTTTATGGGGAACATTCTTCCTATGCATAAAATGGTCAAGGTGGTCTACACTACTGTTATCTCTCCTGCATCTGCTGTGTTTAGATTCTGCACTGTACACAAAACAAATTGCTCGTAGGTGAAAACCTACCAGGCAGTATAATGATCCTGACTACAATTAGGATAGGAATGGCAAGAATAAAGTTGAGGACAAACTTATTAACCCCATTACAAAATAGTCATTTTTTAAAAGTATTTCAACCAGAGCAAAGATAAAAGAACACAGATTTTTTTAGACACCCTAGTTTTATTTTAGATGCTTATATTATTTGATTTTCAGGAAATGAATATATTACGCAAAAAATAAAAACTACATGGGTCACAATTATTAGCTGCCTACATCCTAATAGGCAACTGTGTATACTTTTTGCTGGATAACTGCCTGTAGTCATTTGTTGTAATTTTCAAAAAGAAGAAATTTGAAGAAATTTCTTTTTTTGTCATTGTGACGTGACTCACACCACAGCGCACAACAATTTTGGTTTGGTAATGGCATTTTTCTTCAGGGCAACCCAAATATTTTCTATTGGATTTAGATCGGTGCTT
This sequence comes from Paraplagusia blochii, assembly GCA_016785265.1. NCBI lineage: Eukaryota > Metazoa > Chordata > Actinopteri > Pleuronectiformes > Cynoglossidae > Paraplagusia > Paraplagusia blochii. The sequence continues at coordinate 234,277 of JAFBJS010000830.1, forward strand.
TGTGCAGGTCATTTGATGACATTCGACTTGGTCGTCTAGAGATAGTGCTTCATCACTAAGGATTGTTGTCATGTTGAAAGATAAAGCGATGACTCAGAGCCAGTTTCACCGCTGACTGCTTATGGATTGATGACAGTGTGGCTGTCTTTGAATTTCTGGATTATACTTCTCACTCCAGAACTAGACACTTGGAAATGCTTGGATATCTTTGTATCATTTTCCTCTTTTGTGTGCATCAACAATTCCTTTTCTCAGGTCCAAACTGATCATCTTTGTTTTTGCCTTGTTCCTTTCTCAACTGACAGCTCAATGACCCGTACTGAGGCCTTTGTAACATGCTTTATCTTTATCATGTTAACTCACCTGGTATCACCTGATTATGGCACCTGTGAAGGTAAATCATATCACTGCACAAATGTGGCTTGTGCTAGGACTAAATAAATGGTAATTTTTTAAAGGGGGCTTATCATAATGTCCCTAGTCATTTTAGCCATTTCTTACATAATAATGTTTTGGTGTGAAAACATAAATCATTTGGTCCTTCTAATGAAAGATAGCACATTCAGAAATGCTCTGTTAAAGATTCCTTGCTCTTTTAAAATGGTAGTTAAGGAAAATCTTTAAGAAACCTTAAATTCCATTGTGGGTGTGTGTGTGTGTGGGTGGGGGGGGTGCAGGGGGGCAGTAATAACAATAATGTCCTCAAATGTATGTGACTACAGCAGGGTGTATGATGTTGAAATATTGTGCCCTCTAAATATTTATGAAAAACAGATTAACAGAGTATTTTCAGAAACTGATTAATTTACACCCTACAAATGTCCATATGATCACAATGGAGCACAGTGTCAAATAGGGGATGCAAACATTTTGCGAGCAGTAGATTGATTAATTAAATTAACTGTTATTAGATGTAATAAATCATCATTATTGCTCATGGTGTTCTGTTGTATTTAATCAACAAGCGTTATAATATGATTAATTTCATAATAAAAATAGTTTACAAATATTAATATTTGTGTTTTTTCTATAATTAAAACCTCTTATGTTCTGTTCACACATTTTCTAGTTCATTGTTTCTTTGGTTATCAAAGGCTGATAAAGTGTCAACTCCATCTGCATAATATATCATTTAAGGTAGAGTTGTCTTCACCTACAGGTTAGCAATGTTGAGGAAAAAAAAATAGCAAAACAGGGAGAAGCAGCCCAGTCATTCTTAGCTGAAAAGGTTAGCTAAATGTGGCAGTTGTGAGTATAGTGTCCAGGGAGTCTGAATCTGGATCAGCGTAGTCCCATCCTGGGCAATTCCAGATTTCTGATTCCACAAAGCAAAAACATAATTTTACCCCCCACACACCCAATACAACTAGTCACGTGTCCAACTGTTGCCTGGCAACCAAACAAAGACAGACATACGCACACTTATATCCAGCTGTGTTAGTATCTAAAACTGAAATCCTGTCACTTCAGATTAAGATTACAGAAAAAGTATCCTTCTATTCAGGCCCTCAGTAAAATGCAGGGAAATAGTGTTAAAAACAACAACGACATTTTCTCACATCTTTGCCGCTGTCCTTTGTCCCCTATTGTGCATCAGCACTGACCAGGACTGGTTCAATGACAATCTGAAATTGTCATTATTTTCAAGATTGAATCAAATATGGAGCAGTAAAAAAGCTCAATCTGAACTGGTTTTAGTTATTGATATCAGGCACCTTCACAGATGATTCACACCTGTCTGAGGACATTAGGATGCTGGATTAAATGCATGAGATGTTTCAACTAAGATGCATGAAAACATTCCACTGTTCTTAAAACCCAACAAGAACAGAACCATTAAATGTCCAATTGCAACGACTTTTAGACCAGTTGATGTCCCGTTCGACAAAGGTATGAGTAAGCCAAAGGACTGTCCAAAAATGTTCACAATTTTATCATAGGCAGTTGAGGAGTCAGTTTCGCTTGCAAACAAAAAGTATTTATGTTACAATAGTGCCTATCAGACATTTGCACATCTCCACAAAACCATAAAAAAAACAACTACTTTGCAACAAAAGTGCCATCATCCTGCCTACCGGGCGAATTGTAACAAGAACCCTCTATCAAACAAATGTTTTTTAACATGCTGTTTTAACCATTATGTATTTTTTCTATCTTGATGATATCATGATCCGTGTCATTGTTTACCATGATCCCCTAGCCCAAATAACTGTGACCCAAATAATTACACATTCTAAAATTTTAAGTTTCAGTTTGTTAAACTAAAGAAATAAATACCTTCAGAGAAAAAAGAATAATCATGACAATTGTGTAGAAGAAAGTATGGAGAGATTTGTTTAGTCTGAAAACAACAGATGCACACAGTGGGTGCTCTCTCTCTCTGGGTGACTACAGATGCACACAAAAGAAAGCATTCACTCACATTAGGGCAAGCTGATGCCCAGCGGGCGGCAAAAGGCGAGCAAGCACTCACCCGGTGAGGACGACCACAAAGTCCATTACGTTCCAGCCGTTGCGGAGGTAGGAGCCTTTGTGAAAGGCAAAGCCCAGGGCGATGATCTTAATGGCGGCCTCGAAACAGAATATTCCAATGAAGTAGGGCTCTGTGTCATCCTAAGGAGAAGAGGGAGAATTGATGAGGAAGACAGAGGAGAAGAGGAAGAGGGCGATGAGGAGGAAGGACATCTTTGTCCAGGGATTCACAGAGACTAATGAAGCATTGAGGAACACAGGGGAACTGAGAAAAAGCCTCCTTTTTTTTAGTCTTCCAACTGTCGAAGATCATAGATGTTCTTCCTTGATCACATAACCTCCACAACTACAGAAAAATCGAATTATTGACATCACTGTCAACAGAACCCTCCTCATATTTTAGGTTTCAAAATTTAGATATGTCTGTGTTAGCTCTGGATTGTCATTACAATTTATTTTCTATTTTGCAAAAATGTTTCTGTTCAGGTCTAACATTTGAGGCCTCAAACTAGTTATTTCAAATTATAATATTTTTTAATCTTCTAGAAATTTTAACAACTTTACTCATAAATGTCAGGTCATTTTTACACATAGACTAAGAAATAGAACTTTATGACATAGCTACTAATTAATTACCCCTTCATACTGTGACACCTAGGTACTCACTATAGCTGGACTATTCATATTGTGTCCCACAGCACACATGTGCCCCGGACATGTAGTCTAGTCTGAGGTTATTTGAGAACCTGAAAGATTTATATTTGACATGTTGTCAGAAATTGCTAAAGCACTATGGAACAGAAATTGAGCACTGACTGTAACATGCAACCCACAATGCATTCTACCGTGTGTGTGAAAGTGTAAGCAGTCTGCAAAAAGGCAACCTTTTTCCTACATAGTTAAAAACCCAACATCCATAGACTGACTTTTTTTCTTTACATCGCAGCAATTTAACTAAGTCAAACTCTTTCAGTACATCGTACATGGTGTCAATACATTCAATATCTTTCGTAACTTCTTGGAACTTCCAAACCATTAATACATGGATGGATATACCGGTATTACTTTTAAATATCCTTTTTACGTGTTGTTAAGTTTTGAGGGCAGCTGTTTCATAACTACAGCCCAAATCACACTGCACCATACTGTGAGCCTTTCACTGGAAGTTATGTGGGTCTAGACTCTAGACAGTGCTTAGCTGTATAGTTAAGTAACATTGAGGTACACAGCATAGCAATTGAACATGACGCCTTTCAGACCCAAGTCCGCTTCCTTAACTGCTAGGCTGCCAGTGCTTTTATTGTTTATAATAACATTAACAGAATTATTAGGCAAATGAGTATTTTGACCACATTATACATTTTATGCATGTTGTGCCACTACAAACTGTATAAGCTTGAAAGCCTACTCCTGAATAAGTATATCAGGTGATATGCATCTGTGTAATGAGAAGGGGTGTGGTATAATCAACTCAACAACTCATCAACTCCCTATATAAGGTGTGCATAATTATAAGCAATTTCCTTTCCTTTGGCAAAATGGGTCAGAAGAGAGATCTAACGGAATCTGAAAAGTCAAAAATTGTAAGATGTCTTGCAGAGGGATGCAGCACTCTTGAAATGGCCAAACTTTTGAGGCGTGATCACCGTACAATCAAGCGTTTCATTACAAATAACCAACAGGGTCGCAAGAAGCGTGATGAAAAGAAAAGGCGCAAAGTAACTGCACATGATTTGAGTAGGATCAAGTGTCAAGCTTCCAAGATGCCATTGGCATCCAGTTTTGCCATATTTCAGAGTTGCAACGTAACTGGAGTGTCAAAAAGCACAAGATGTGCCATACTCTGGGACATGGCCAATCATCAAAGACGAGCTTGTTGGACCTTTTCGAGTAAAAGATGGACTCAAACTCAACTCCCAGACCTACAGCCACTTTCTGGAAGACACCTTATTCAAGCAGTGGTACAGGAGGAAGTCGGCATCTTTAAAAAAAAAACATGATTTTTATGCAGGACAATGCTCCATCCCATGCATCCAAATACTCCACTGCGTGGCTAGCAAGCAAAGACCTAAAAGATGAAAAAATAATGTCATGGCCCCCTTGTTCACCTGACCTGAACCCCATAGAGAACCTGTGGTCTCTCATAAAACGTGAGATCTACATGGGGGGAAACAGTACACCCCTCAGAACAGTGTCTGGGAGGCTGTAGTTGCTGCTGCACGCAATGTTGATCATGAAAGCATGACAGGATCTATGGATGGAAGGCTTTTGAATGTCCTCATGAAGAAAGGTGGCTATATTGGTCACTGATTTGTTTTTGTTCTGTTTTTCAATGTCAGAAATGTTCATGTGTACGTTTTGAGTTGTATTATCAGTTTACATGGTGAAAATAAATAAGTGAGATGGCTATATATTTGTTTTTTTCATTGAATTGGCTAATATTTCTGCACAGTAATGTTTACCTGCAAATACGGATATCTTCCTAAAAGGGACAAAACTAAAATAATCCCACTCTAACTTCCTAATATTCAGCTTTGATATTGATGAGTCTTTCGGTTGACTGAGAACAAAGTTGTTGTTAAATAATAAAATTAATCATTAATATTACAACTTATAATTCTGCACTTAGTGTAAATGAATCCCTGCTCATTCTAAAACTCATTCTTGGTCTCTCTGATGTGGTCTCTCTCCACATCATCATCATCTTTATCATTATTATCCCCATGATCATCATTTTCATCATCATCTCCTCTCTTCTCCAACCTCTTTTTGTTCTATCCTTTAGTGCATCCCTGACAGACCACCACGACCCCTCCTGCCTCCCAGCTTCAGCCCAGCCTCCCATGGAAACAGTCATGTAAAAACAGAGTGACAAGGCCGAGCGCTGTGAGGCATGACCTTCTTTGCTGACTGCAGTCCTCCCCTGTTTCATTTAAAGGCAGTCGCTCAGTCTCAGTTATGAAGACCATTTGGTAAATCTGGTAGGAGATGAAGACATTTGTAAGTGCTTTAAATTAACTGTACACTTTGTTTGTTTTTTGGAACCCATTGTTAGCTTTACTTTTATAATGCTGCTGCTGCTGTTTGACAGCACCATCCTAAGACACAGATCTGTGAAATCACAGCCTCTCTATGACTTTAAAACTTATTTGAAAAAGAACACATTGAAAGAGATGAAAAATCTGAAATTTCACACGCACAGAGCCATGTAGCTGATTCACGTCTGCTTCTTGTGGCCAATTTGTCAATCTAGCAAATGTGCCCTCATTTTTAGCGTCTTCCTATTCATCATGTTCACTCAGACCAGGTTGATTTAAATTAGTTATTTAAGTTCTTATTCTATAATAACTTCATTTGATTTGACATAGCACTTTTCTTATTCTTGTTAATATTTATAATCTAAGTTATTAAAAAAGTCTATGATAATGACAAGTAATAGCTCTAAAATCCAGTGAAGCTGTTCTATTATGTCCTCCATCTACAGTCCATATCCTGCTGCTTCTGTTGACTCAAGGCTGAGAAATTAAAGCTGTTCTTGTTCTAATTAAAATGCTCCTTGTTTCTCCACATGGACATAAAAAGGGGATTTTTTTTTCTCTTCTTACTGTAATAATTTCACTTGCTTTCTTTTTGTTTGTAATAACTGCTTATCTCTAGTACTGAGTTCTCCTTTTTCACTGCTGAGATGATTCAAACCCAGGAGCAGGTGGCAAGATATGAGACACACTAATTTACTGTTTTATGTCAAGTTGGTGCTCTTTGTAATGCTTTTTGACTCTGTACAATTATTTAAAGACTGATTCCCCTTAGACACAAACAAACACAAATGTACATCTGTAGGTCTGCAACAGATTTATAAGCATCTTTTAAAAAGGTTTTAGCAAAAACATTAATGACTATGAGCATTAACAAATTAATTATTATATATGTATTCATTATTAATAGTGATAATAATTATTATTATCATTATTAAGCATTAATGACATATCATTAATTACTGGCTCAATATCTTTAATGTGCAATGTCACTGTAATTGGTGTGAAACTACAAGGTTCACCTCCTGGGCAATCGAATCCTGATTTGGGCGGTTGGCTCCCAGTGGGCTCACCACCCACAGGAAGTTACAATGCAATTTGGGCATCAGTTGTGGAGACTTCTGCCCTTGCAACCATGTAACGAATAAGCAGGTGAAGATGGATAGTTTGAGTTTGGATTTAGAACAACATCTTGAGCTAATGCATGGCAGGGACCTGCCATGATATTAGAAGACACATTTACCTCTAATATAATATTTTAATGTGTTATTGTTGACACATGTTTACAAGTACAGCAGCCATAAAGGGCAGCAGTAGCCAATTGTTCTAATTTCCCATTGAGATCAATTAATTCAGCTTTTTGGGTATTTAATGTGGCCCATATATATATTGGACCAGAATCTCATTCATTCTTTCCTTTATCTCTATCTGCCCATCCATTGCGGGCTTGCAGGGGCAGCTGGTGTCACAAAAAATCAGATTGCACCATATTGTGAGCCTTCTTGTGGGTGGTGAGAAACCTCAGTTGGAACCTGGCAGCTGGTGTATGCAAACCTGAAGCTTTGTGGAACAAAGTTCATTGGAACAAAGACCAGACTTTGTTTTCTTTAATTCAAGGTTCCTTGTAAAAAGCTCCATTAAGAGATGATTAACAGTATCAAACACATTTCTTTGACACAATTGGCTCTGTTTCACCTGTTTCAACCATTGTAAAAAAAATTACAAACCTAATGGGCACACTCAGTTTGTACTTTTAGGTGTTTAAAGAAGCAACCCCTATAAAAAGAAGATTATGGGTTATTCTATTTTATTATTTATCAACATCAAGCCTTCCCAATAGAAAAAAACATCCAGTTGCTGTGCCATCAAGTACCACTAATACTGAGCATCAACTATGTATTATATTTAATGAGGTCTTATCCAACAATGATACAGTTTGTCCTACCACTTTCAGCAACTTGGCTATTTGACCTCCTTTGGGTAACCTCATACACAAAAGATAAGGACACTGAAGTAAAGAGAAACGTACCAGGCGTTCAGACATCGGTGTCTTGTCACTGGCAGGTAGATGTTGCTCCAGTGAGAGAACGATGCAGTTGGCAATGATGGTAGCCAGGATCATGTATTCAAATGGAGTACAGATAGTTAAGGACATATCCCAGAAAAATAAATAATGAAAGAAAAAGTTAGTTTTTATGAGTAAAACCACAAATGTTTCAATATTGCTGCGGTTCAGGGCTTTCTAGACCAACAGCATCCTGTAGTCCTTTCTGTATCCTCATGATGTTTCCAGATGGTTGACCATTTGGAACCATTATCACTGCTGGGCTCACTCTGCCAGTTATTATCACTGGGTCAGTATAAATGGGTCAGGACAAATCAAATGTGACAGGGGTTAGAACTAAAGACCATAAGCACAGTCCAAGAAATAGAATTAGTTATACACCATAGTTATACTCTGTGGAACATTCTTCCACAGAGTCTGATATTGAAGGGGGACTGCAGCACCACCTTGACCTTGGTGATGGAACACTCACTTACTTTTATTTTATTTCCAGATTTTCACATCCTCAAAATATCTATATATTAAGATCTCAACTCTTGCGCCCATTTAGTAAAATATGTTCCCTGAGATTGATTACTCCCACTAAACTGATGTAAATGTTGGTGCAGATAGTGATTTTGGGCTTATATCAGTGGACTAAAATCTCCTTTCAACAATAGGACTGTAGTTATTTAAGGAAACACAGTTTAAAATCTGGATTTTTGGTCACCTGGATATTCTGAAAATAAATTAAGTTGGGAAATTATTTGACTTATTAAAGTTATTTCCTATTTTATATCAGTTTAATGTTAATCACAGACATATTAGGCAGCAGCACCAAATTAGTTGAGGATGGTTCAGTACAACAGACAGTTCTTTTTGAAGGTCCTCATAACTGCATTCTTTCTTTTGCCCTCTGAGTTCCATATGGTAAATACGACAAATGTCATGAAGTTACCAAATACCTTTTAGTAGAGGGATTTTTATATTGACTGGTGTGCATTGACAACAGTGTTAAAAACTTCAAATGCTGCTGCCACACTGTGTCATAAGATTATTTTATCTGATCATGATGAGGCTCTACAGGCTCCACAGTCCAAATGGAAAAGCTGAACAATGGGTGGTTGTAAAATCTTTTCATCGAGGGACCAGGTTTGTTTGGTTGAATAGAGATAAGGAGCAGAGCGGCAGGTGCAGCCAGTGTGAAGAGGAGGAGTTAAATAAAGGACACTGGTCTAAAAACAGCTGCCAGGTCAATAAACACAGGCTAAAAACATCACATTTAAATTAGCTGTCTAGGGTATTCTGATCCACTAGATCCTTAAACTAAAACACCTAAGGGGGTCTGTTTCCTGGATCCAGGAAACAGTATGTTAATGATTTAGTTTTTATTCCTAAATTGGAAATCAACGGAGGGAACATGGCAAGAGATTACCTTCTATAAATATTATATAAATCAGCTCAGTTTAGTTCAGGAAATAAAATAATGGCTTAGTGGCAGAACATTTGCAAAAAAAGCCCAGGGGCTGGATACAGCCAATGGGACATTTTATTTGGCAGCAAAGGTAAAGGGTAAGTTATACAGAACTGTCGTGAGACCAGCCTTGATGTATGAATTAAAAAGACTATCAATAGGCAGAAGAGAACAGGGTGCTAGAGAAGCTAGGACTCTCTTTAGGAGAGACAAGGGTGGACAGGATCAGGAATGAGGTCATTAGATGGACAACACAGCAGGAAAGTTTGGAGAAAAAGCTAGAGAAACCAGATTGAGATGGTTTGGGCATTTACAGAGAAGGGACAGTGGATACATTGGTAAAAGAATGATCCTATAGATGGAGCTATCAGGTAGGAGACAAAGAGGAAGGTTGATGTATGCAGTGAGGGAGGACATAGAGGTAGTCAGAGTCAGAATAGCAGATATGGAAAACAGGGAGACATAGAAAACGTTGATTCATTGTGGCACCCTCTGAAAAAAGGGACAAGCTGAGAAGAAGAATGTCTAAGCTCACATGATGATAATATTTTGAAACGGTGAATATGAGCAAGATATTTGTTAGTTTTAAAACTCCAAAGATTAGTCAAATGTAAATAGACACCTGAAAGTCTACTTCTATCGACATGTAATTATTATTATGTTCTGGGTCACATAAAAACTTTGCGCATGTTCAGTTCCACCTTCCTACCCTGCTCAGGGACAAATGCTTTTGGTACCACCACTGGTGCACTGTGTATTTGACTGTTTTAGGAAGGATATGGCCACTCTGTGATCCTCTTGGCATACTTCCTAATGAGGTTGTCTTCCCTGAAGATAAAGAGCGAGCGGTTGACGGTAAAACAGTTCTGTTTGACAGGGTTCGGGTTGTAGATGGCCATCGTCCGAGCTCGCTGAGCCATCGACTGCTTGTACATCCTCTGACCGCCCGGGCCGCCACCGTGGTGGTGTCCAGCGCCGACAACGCCACCTCCGCCTCGACCTCCTCCTCCTCCACCCCCTCCTCCTCCGTAGCGGGAGGGCAGATCGTCCGAGAAGCGAGCCATTCTGGATTGGCACAGAGCCGAGTGGTGAAATCCAATGTAGTGTCAGAGGTAAGTAGCATTACCACAAATTAACTTCATCCAAACACTTGGAATGGTACGAAGAACTGAACAGAAACATGAGCTCAGATTCACAGTTGAAGAATGAGATAAAAAATTCGACCAGTTGTCAGAGTAGAGAACATCCTGTAGAACCTTCTCACATCATCACATCCAAGTTTCAGAACCTTCTCAAAGGGATGATTTCTTCATCACTTCACTCATGGTGTGAGTGAAAACCATGTTTTTCACCACAAAGGTGACAAAGGTAAAATCCTGAATGGCTGAAACTGAGACACCATTGACGCTTCGAATATTTTGCCTGTCAATGAGTGAAAGCAGAACGAATTACTCCTTTTGCTCCTTTATCTTTTTTTTCTCATGTATTCCTCAGCTAAAGTCCACCATCCACGGTGCTGAAAGTAGCAGCAGCAGCAGCAGTGGATCCGCAGGTATGTTTTCTCAGCACTCTAGAGACTTGGTCTGGAGCTGAGGCTGGAGGAGAGAGAAGACGCTCAGCTGCTATAAAGCTGAGGAGGAGGAAAAGGAGGAGGAGGAGGAGGAGGAGACAGCATGTGACAAGGAGGAGCCAATAACCGAGTGGAGCGGACAATCGCTCTGGTGAAAACTCACCATAGACTGGAAATGTTTTTGTGTGTTGACAGGGGTTGACAGGGAAAAATGTTTAGTGTTATTTAAAAATATATACATATATATATATATATATATATATAATTTATATTCATGTATGTTTCACTACCAGGGTATAACAGCATTGTTTGTACACTAACAGTAAAATATGTAATTCTATACCACATTCTTCTATATTCGCTTATTATAACACTACACCACCACATACAGGGAAAAACTGATTAAACAAAATAATCAGCAAATCTACACAATTGATTTTAAGATAAGATTAACATCAAGAAAACCTTTATTAGTCCCACAGTGAATAAATTGCATTTGAAACATCACAGGTACAAAACTGGGGTAAAAAAGAAAAAATGTAATATATATACATACATATATATGAATATATATATATATATATTTTTTTTTTTTTTTTTTCCAAAAACAAAGTTTTTTCTTCTTCTTCTTTTCCTTTCGGCTTATCCCATTTTTCAGGGGTTGCCACAGCGAGTCAACAGTTTCCATCTCACCCTGTCCTCCGCATCCTCAACTCCAACTCCAACCACCTCCATGTCCTCCCTCACTGCATCCATATATCTCCTCTTTGGCCTTCCTCTTCGTCTCTTACCTGGTACCTCCATCTCTAGCATTCTTCTCCCAATATAATCACTGTCTCTCCTCTGAACATGTCCAAACCATCTCAATCTGGCTTCTCTCGCTTTTTCTCCAAACCTTCCTGTCTGTGTTGTCCCCCGATCACTTCGTTCCTGATCCTGTCCATCCTTGTCACCCCCAAAGAGAATCTCAGCATCTTTAACTCTGCCACCTCCAGCTC
>JAFBJS010000830.1:245888-265868 GCA_016785265.1 Paraplagusia blochii
ATATACAGTATATATATATATATATATATATATATATATATATATATTGTAAGTGCCAGGAATAGCATTTCAATATTAGTATTGGAAATGTGCATTACCACTTTTCACCACATAGTAGCAGTAATCATCCAAAGTCAGGTGTAATAGGCATGTTTGTATTTGTCTGTTTGTTTGGGAGACGAAGACCATGCGTCTTTTGGTCATGGAGCGTCACCTTTTCTGACCGCAGTTTTAGGGCTTAAAACTTAAGAATATTAAGAAAAAGAATTTGTTTTCAGTTTACAAGCATTTTTGATCGTTTTTGATACTTTGTGATGTGCCTTCTTTATTTGGTGGAGAAATAAATGCTTTGCTTTGGAAATCCTAAAACGCGAGTTGGAAAGTGAATCAAACGACGTGTGGATCTACAAATACTCAGAAAAGAGCTCCAAACGGATGAAGAAGCACCTATGAATGTCCTGAAGAGTGGATCATCTACACGCAAGTATTGACCACAACTTTGGATTTTTGTCGAAGGAACAAGTAAGAAATGTGCCTGACTTTGCTAATGGAGATAACCAATGACTCAGCTGCCGTTTGCTAATGATAGTTCTGCCTGAAACCTGCCTTATGGAAAATAACCGCACATGACGATTATTGGAATTGTTTTTGTGGAAAAGAGGAACATTTGGAGGATTTAAAATGTATGAACAAAGTGATGCTGTTGTTCGTCCTAAGAAGACATTAAAGATGACTGCTAAAGGCATTGAACATAAGCTCAGCATGACGTTGGCAGATAGGAAAGCCAAGTTTGGACAACTCTGTAGAATAATGACAGATATGGATGCCCTAATGGAAGATGAAAATAATGCTGAAAGAGTCCCCCAGAAATTATCTACTGAGTTTGCACGAGTATACATGGAATTTTGCAGTGCAAATAACACAGCAAAAGAATATATGTCTGAACAAAATATGATTAAAGATCAGGAAAACTGGTATGACTCTAGGAACAAAAGTCTCAATGGTTTTGTGAAAGATGTTGAGCAGTGGTTAGAAAGAGCTGCTGAGCAAGCAAAAGAAGCAAGACAGTATGATGCTGAAGTGAGCCCCGCAGATAGTGCTTCGGTGGTCAGTTTGTCATACAAGTTGGGGAAATCTCATAGCAGAGCAGCTTCAGTTGTGTCTTCAACTGCCTCACATAGGCTTAAGTGTGAGGCTGAAAGAGCAGCTTTGATGGCACAGGCTAGTGCATTGAGGCGAAAACAAGAAATTGACAGAGAAATAGCCCATTTGCAAGCAAAGAAAGAGGAGGTTGAATTACAAAGAGCTATTGATGCAGCAAATGTGAAAATTGAAATGCTTAATTTACATGAGAATGAAGAGCAAGAACAAGTAAAGTCTCCTAAGGTAAGGAATCTGCATGCTGAAGCTGTGTTCTCAGAACATGAAGAAGAAGGTGAGGAAGATAATGTGGATTTTCTTTTGCAACGTCAAACAAGGCAGAGGTCTACTCCTCCAAGGCCACATCACTCTTCGACTGGAACACGACATGCACACCACAATGATTCACCTCTCTCACGCTCACGCGCTGTCAGTGGTGCTGATGTTGGAGGCAGACGTGATGACATGCACGTTAAAGATCTGCTTAATGTTATGAAGCATCTGAATGATATCACAGAGCTACTGGTGAAACAGCAGAGGTTGACATCCTTACCATCAGTGGACATTCCTGTTTTCAATGGTGATCCAACTGAATACAGATTTTTCACTAAAGCCTTTGAGCATGGAATTGAAGACAAAACATCCAGTAGTAAAGATCATTTATATTTTCTGGAGCAGTACACAAGCGGTCAACCCAAAGTGCTTGTGCGGAGTTGTCAGCTTATGCATCCCACTTTATGGTACAAAGAGGCCAAAAGGCTATTGCACCAGCATTATGGTAACGAGTATGCCATTGCTATGGCATATGTGGAGAAGGCTTTGAAGTGGCCTGTCTTGAAATCAGAAGACGGAGCATCCTTGACTGAATTGGCAGTTTTTCTAACAGGCTGTCTTAATACAGTGGAAGGAATGGAGTTTAAAGAAGAGATGGATAGTCCAACTAACATGCGTGCAATTATTGCAAAACTCCCTTTTAGGTTCAGAGAAAGATGGATGGGGATACACTTGTGACATACAAGAAAAGACCAATTTCAGAGCCAGGTTTGAAGATTTGGTGTATTTTGTGGAGCGACAGGCAAGAATAGTTACGGATCCGTTGTTTGGCAGCATCCAAGAGCCTGCAAGTTCAAAAGAAAAAGCATATCTAAACCTGGCAACCCACAAAAGGCCAAAGAAAAGAAAAGCACATTTGCAACAAGTGCTAAACTTGTGACTGACACTAAACAGTCAACACACAAGGCAAATGACACAAGTTCTTCTGAATGTCTTTTCTGTCAGAAAGAACACAAGCTGGCAAGCTGTAAGACTATTGTACAGAAACCTCACAAAGAGAGGCTTGAATTTTTGAAGTCCAAAGTCTTATGCTTTGGCTGCCTGTCACCTGGGCATTTGAGCAAAACATGTGAGCAGAAACTAACATGCCAGAAGTGCTCATTGAAACATCCTACTATTCTGCACATAGCCAACAAGTCTACTGGCCAACCCCAGAATAATAAGACAGTGACTGACAGCAGTCCCCCATCAGCGGATAAGGAAACTTGTGCTAGCACTGGGGCCGGGAATGCAAAGTGCGCCTTAGCTGTGGTTCCAGTGAAAGTTATGTATGAGAAAGGAACACATGTTGTGCGGACCTATGCATTTTTAGATTCAGGCAGTTCAGCTTGTTTCTGTACTGGAGACTTGATGCATGACCTGAATGTGACTGAAAGAAAGACCAACATCTTACTTCGCACAATGGGACAAGAAAGGCCTGTTAGCACACATGTTGTCACAGGACTGAAGATTTGCGGATTAGAAGGTGAATCCTATGTGTCACTTCCCCAAGTGTATTCACAAAGGGAGATTCCAGTCAAGGAAGACTGTATTCCTAGACATTGGATAAATGGCCACATCTGAAGGGAATCCATGTCCAGGAGATTAAGGCTGGTATAGGATTATTAATAGGAACCAATGTGCCAAAAGCTTTGGAGCCATTGGAGGTTGTTTGTAGCAAAGGTAATGGGCCTTATGCTATTAGAACCATCTTGGGTAGGTTGTTAATGGCCCTCTGCAAGAGAAGAACCAAATGGAAGAGGAATGGCCTGAGGTATCAGCGAACAGAATATCTGAGGTATATCTTGAAGATATGCTTCAACATCAAATGAAGCTTGACTTTCCTGAAGCTCATCAAGCGGAGAAACTGGAAATATCTGTAGAAGACAGGCGATTCATGGATTGTGTGTCCAAGTCAGCAAAATTGGTCGACGGACACTTTAGTATTGGTCTTCCCCTGAAAGCAGTGGATACCAAGTTTCCGAACTACCGAATAATGGCTGTGCAAAGGGCAGAGCACCTGCGAAGGAAATTTATAAAGAATGAGCAGTTCTGTCAGGAATATGTCAAATTCATGAGTGACATGTTGGAAAAGGGACATGCGAGAAAATTCCCGAGGACGAGGTGCACAACGAAGATGCTGGGCGTACGTTTTACATCCCACATCACGGGGTCTACCACCCTACCAAGCACAAGATCAGGGTCGTCTTCGATTGTGCAGCCAAGTTCAAAGGCATTTCTCTGAATTCACAGCTACTTCAAGGACCAGACTGAACCAACACTTTGATTGGTGTCTTGTTGAGGTTTAGGCAAGAACCAGTAGCTTTCATGTCAGATATAGAGGGCATGTTCCATCAGGTACGGGTTCCAGCCAAAGATGTGAACCTTCAAAGATTCCTGTGGTGGCCACAAGGGGACCACAGACAAGAACTGAAGGAACATAGGATGGTTGTGCACTTATTTGGGACAACCTCACCCCCAAGTTGCGCCAATTATGCACTCAGTGTGCTGAACACTTCCAAGATCAGTTCAGTGCAGAAGCATCCAAGACAGTGAAGCGACACTTTTACGTTGACAACTGCCTGCGGTCAGTTGCATCTGAAGATGAGGCAGTGGCACTGATTCAGGAAGTAAGAGATCTGTGCGCTTTGGGTGGATTTAAAGTGACTAAGTGGACCTCTAACAGTCGCAAAGTCCTGGCATCAGTTCCAGAAGAGGAAAGAGCCTCAGGGGTCCAAAATTTGGATTTGGACAAAGACATACTTCCCTTAGAAAGAGCTCTAGGAGTCCAATGGTGCATTGAATCAGATGCCTTGAAGTTCAAAGTCACCATCCAGAGGAAAATGCTCACAAGACGAGGTTTGTTGTCTATGGTTAGTTGCATCTACGACCCTCTGGGGATTCTCTTTCCCATAATCCGACCAGTGAAATGTATACTGCAGGAATTGTGTGTAAGGAAACATGGATGGGATGATGAGATGCCAGAACCCCTAGTGAAGCAGTGGGAACAATGGATAACTCATCTGCACAAGTTGTTGGAGCTGGAAGTGAGGCGATGTGTTAAGACACATGACTTTGGAACAGTTACAGAAGCGAGACTGCATCATTTCTCCGATGCTAGTGAGCGAGGTTATGGCACCTGTACTTACCTGGTTTTGAAAAATGAGAAGCATGAAGAACAGTGTTCTTTCATAAAGGGAAAGGCAAGAGTTGCGCTTCTAAAACCAGTCACGATACCTAGGCTGGAGCTCACCGCAGCAACTGTAGCTGTGAAGATGGACAACCTGATACGATCCGAGCTAGACATGGACTTGGAGGAATCAGTATTCTGGACTGATAGCACCACAGTCCTTAGGTACATCCAGAATGAGTCAGCAAGGTTTCGTACATTCGTCGCTAACCGGATTACAGCAATCAGAGAACAGTCCAAAGTAAGCCAGTGGAAGTATGTGGAATCTTTCAACAATCCAGCGGACCAGGCTTCCAGAGGTTGCACAGTAGAAGTGTTTCTGAAGGCAAAAACCTGGTTATCGGGGCCGGAATTCCTGCTGCAGCCCGAGGATACATGGCCTAGCTTTCCAGACGGTTTCAATTGGTCTCTGGTGACAGATCCTGGAGTGAAGGAAGCTGCAGTATTCACTGTGGTCACTGAGAAAGGAGAGGACGTAGTCCTAAAACTCATCCGTCACTAGATGGGCATCATCTGAAGCGAGCAGCTGCCTGGATGATCAAGCTTAAGAACACCCTGAAGCTTTTAAGTCAAAAACGAAAGGAATTTACATCGGCCTTGAATGAAGGAAATGATGAAAATCTTGGAAACAAGAAAAAGAACGTGGAATATATGATGACTAATATGACTGAATAATAGTTTATGACTAAACTGAAATCATCTTTGCATGTCAGTCCTCCGTCCTTGGATGACATCTTGGAGGCGGAATCAGAGATTCTACAAATTGCTGCACTGGAAAAAGAGAACTTGGTCTCAAAGAGCAGCCCCCTCTACAGGTTGTCACCTGTCCTGCAGGACAACATTGTGAGAGTGGGTGGCAGACTGAGTAGAGCCAGTTTGCCTGAAGAGTCGAAGTACCCGGCTATCTTGTCAAAGGATATGCATATCACATTGCTTATCCTAAGAGCAGTCCATAAAGAAGTTGGACACAGTGGTCGCAATTACGTGCTATCAAAGCTGAGAGAAAAATATTGGCCACCAAAGCCTCATGCTGTCATTAGGAGCATGCTGTCTCAGTGTGTTACTTGTAGATGTCAGCACGGTACAGCAAGCAGTCAAATTATGGCCGACCTTCCAAAAGACAGAGTCCTACCTTTGGCCCATTTGACATTAAGAGAGGCCGCAGTTCATATTGAGGTTGCAAGTTCACTGGATACAGACTCCTGTATCCACGCCCTGCGAAGATTTGTTGCTAGAAGGGGTCAAGTCAAAGTGATCAGATTGGACAACGGCACAAACTTCATTGGTGCAGAACGTGAGCTGCGACAGGCAGTACAGGAGTTGAACAAGGAACAGATTGAAGCTGACATGGCTCAAAAGAACATTACGTGGATCTTTAACCCCCCTACAGCGTCCCACCATGGCGGTGTGTGGGAACGCCAGATAAGATCTGTAAGAAAGATCCTGAATTCTGTTGTAAAGCAGCATACTTTGGATGA
Organism: Paraplagusia blochii; assembly: GCA_016785265.1. Taxonomy (NCBI): domain Eukaryota; kingdom Metazoa; phylum Chordata; class Actinopteri; order Pleuronectiformes; family Cynoglossidae; genus Paraplagusia; species Paraplagusia blochii. Next base: position 252,009 of record JAFBJS010000830.1, read on the forward strand.
GGAGGGTCTACAAACGCTTATGTGTGAGGTTGAGGCCATCATCAATGGTCGCCCTCTCACGAAAGTGTCGGAATATCCCAACGACTTGGAGGCATTTACGCCAAATCACCTTCTATTGATGAAGACCAAACCTGTAATACCCCCAGGTGTTTTCAATGCTCAGGATATCTACTCCCGACGCAGATGGCGCCAAGTCCAGTTTATGGTGGAGCTGTTTTGGAAACGCTGGACTAAGGAGTATTTGCCAGACCTGCAGCAAAGGCAAAAGTGGCTGCACCCAAGGTGTAAAGTTGCAGTCGGTGACATTGTGCTTCTGATTGATGATTCGACGCCCAGAAGCTCCTGGAACATGGGGCGAATCATCGAGACCTTCCAGGACAGTAAGGGGAGAGTTCGTCAAGTTCGCCTGAAGACCAGTACGACTCTTCTCCTGAGACCAGTCACCAGGTTGTGTCTCCTGCTTGAAGCTGATATGTAGCATATTGCTTGCTACATGAGACAGTGGTAAAGACTGATCTCCAACGGTGTGTCATGTGCTTGAACCTCTGACCTCTGACATCACATTGTTTTTTTTTTGTTTGGGGGACGAAGACCACGCGTCTTTTGGTCATGGAGCGTCACCTTTTCTGACCGCAGTTTTAGGGCTTAAAACTTAAGAATATTAAGAAAAAGAATTTGTTTTCAGTTTACAAGCATTGTTGACCGTTTTTGATACTTTGTGATGTGCCTTCTTTATTTGGTGGAGAAATAAATGTTTTGCTTTGGAAATCCTAAAACGTGAGTTGGAAAGTGAATCAAACGACGTGTGGATCTACATATATATTATATACTAGCATACCAATTAAAAAAAAAAACATTTTGTTTGAGTGACTGGGACACTTCAATATTCAATATTCTGTCACTAATGACATTCTGATGGCGTTGGACCAGTGCTAGTATTGTTTGGTCTTAGTGCAGCATTCGATACGGTTGACCACCAGATTTTGTTGAGGAGGCTAAAGAAGTTGCTTGGCATCAGTGGCACTGCCTTAGAATGGTGTTGGTCGTACTTAACTGACCTATACCAGTTTGTTCATATCAATAATACTCCCCTCGCACCAGGGTCAGCCTTGGTGTCCCGCACTGATCAATGCTAGGTCCAATCTTGTTCACCCTTTATACAGTATGCTCCCTCTGGGTGATGTCATCAGTAAACGTTCATTTGACTTCCACTGTTATGCTGTTATACTTATTAATTAAGGCTGGTGAACAAGATCATCTACAGCGGCTTAAATGCGTAGATGACATTAAGACCTGGATGACTAGTAACTTTTTTTTACTCAATTTAGATAAGACTGAGTTGTTGATCCTAGGTCCAAAACATGTAAGGGACTCTGACATGTCTGACATAAAAGCATCTGATAATAGTTTAACCACGGCCTCCAACACCTCTATTTAAAACCTAGGTGTTTTTTTTTGACCAGGAGCTTTCTTTCAAATCACACATTAAAAATGTGTCTAAGACTGCCAACTTTCATCTTGGTAACATTAGGAAAGTGAGGAAGATACTTCCCGTTGATGCAGATATTGAATGCATGGGTAAACTGTTACGAGGTAAGTGTGTCTTTGTGTTGAAGGACAGCTGCAGTAGCCCAAATGAAAGGAAAGCGGTGCCTGGTATTTTAGGGAATGGTATGAATGTGATTGGAGAGCTTAAAAGCTTGTTGAGTTCAAAGGTATTAAGAAGATGGATCGTGGTACACCACTGACAGGTCATGCCAGTCTAAGTTGTGTGCTAGCTACTACTGAAGAAGAAGAACAATATGTGGGCCCCAACCAATGGCTTGTATATGTAAAATTGTCAGGTCATTACGGGTCATTACAATCCCACCGCAGAGTGAAAAAATAATTGAGGGCCATTGTAGGATCCCCAAAGGTGAAGTTTAATGTGCTGGTTGAGGCATCCCATACTGTGACTCTGCCCATTGGTTTATAAGTGGCAAATGTTTTCGCCCACGCTACTGAAGGGAAAGTACCGGTTGAGTTTACATAACTCAAGTGAAAGGGCTATCACGTTGTTCTCAAAATGGAGGTTGGCAGAGTTGAGTAAACCGAATACCATGATACCAAATGAAGTGGTGTCTGTTGAAGAGCTGAATGGAGGGGTCTATGTTAGGAAGTTTGATTGCGTTGAAGCCCCAGTAGCAGAAGGGCAGGTAGGTAGCTGTCTGTCCCCGTACAGGAGAACCTCCAGGGCCTCAACCCAGATCAGTTGCAAAAGTTAGACAGCCTTCTATGGAAACACAGGAACATGTTTTCTCAGCATGACAGTGATTTTGGGTACACCACTACAGTCACTCACCATATACCTTCATACTGGGGATGCAAGGCCAATTAAACAGAGGCATCCCCGTCACATCTTCCAAGCATTTACTATAGCTGCAGCCTATGGGTCTCACCTGCTGTGATTGTGATTAAAAGAGACAGCTTAGTACATTTCTATTTTGATTGATCATTCTTGGATTTGAGAGCAGGCTATTTTTAGGTAGTTTCCTAGGTGTTATTTTTGATCAGGCGCTTTAATTCAAATCACATATTAAATATATCTTTAAGACTGTAGCGATATATTTCATCTCTGTAATATTAGGAAAGTTAGACAGATACTATCCGTAGATGCAGCTTAGAAGCTTGTTCATGTCTTTGTTACCTCTCGGCTGGATTACTGCAATTCTCTATTAGCCGGATGCTTGGCCGGTTCTCTGAGAATTCTGCAGCGTATCCAGAACACAGCAGCTCGTGTCCATATCTCCCCGGTCCTCGCCTCTCTTCATTGGCTCCCAGTTCATTTTATAATTCAATTTAAAGTCCTTCCGCTCACATAAAAGGCTCTCCATCGGCTAGCACCCTCTTATATAGTTGAGTTGATACAACTCTATGAACCCACTAGAAGTCTTCGTTCTCTAGGAGCAGGTCTTCTTGTGGTTCCACGAATCTCTAAATCTAAATTTTGAGCTAAACCCTTTTGTTATCAGGCCCCTTTACTATGGAACCACCTGCCAGTTCTAGTCCGGGAGGCAGATACAGTCTCTATTTTCAAAAGTAGACTTAAGGGTTTTCTTTTTGACTGTGCCCATGGTGGCGTACGGGTCCTGCCATAGACCCAATGTGGGCCCCATTGTTGCCCTCTATCTCTTTCTCCCTTCTATTCCTTATTCAATTTTCTATTATACTATCTATTATTTGCAGTAGACTTAACACCACTTGCTAGGGACCTTGCGTCCCTGGAGTCTCTAGTCTTTCCCTACACATCTGCACATCTTTGGCCCAACTCCCCTAGCAACCTACTGTCTGATCTGGACCCTGGACTTCGCCTTATGGAGCATATGAACTTGACTGGACCATGAATGGACTTAAAAGTGCACTTCTTTTTTTGAAAAGAAATTTTAGTTTTAACTTGCTAATGTTTAATTAGCCCGCCTGTCCGTCCTAGGTAAGGATCCTCTCCACTGTCGATCACCCTGAGGTTTCTTCCTTTTTTTCCCTTTCTGGGTTTTTGGGAGTTGTTCCTCAGTCGGTGTGAGGATCTATAACGGCAGGGGCTATCTCTATATATTATTTTTTATTCTTGTTTTTATGCATGCTTGTTTGTAAGGTGCCCTGAGATAATGCTGGTTACTGGTGCAACCGTGGTTCTATGACTAAGTGGAAGACTGCCAGGGGCGGTGCTGAAAGCACCAGTGGAATATCCTTGCATCTGCACATTGTCAAAAATCACATTAAAAAGTTGTCAAATTGTGACATATGATGTGACGACATATATAAGGCTACGCCTCACGTCAATCTGGTCTCTTGATCATTCTCGCATATTCCGAGTGACCAAAGACCCTGGCAGTCTTAGTCTTAGTCATAGAACCACGGTTAGACCAGTAACCAGCATTCTATTTCCTTCGTTCCAGATCGCCAGGGGCGGTGCTGAAAGCACTAGTGGAAGACAAATACACACCCAGTCAAGAGGAATCTGGGAGAGCATCACCGCCATTTAGAAGAACAGCTGCACACAGTCCCGGAACCAGGACTACATTCAGTCTTTAGTATTGGGCAAACGTACTTGTAGTAGACCAAGTTGCAACAGCACATATCTCAGAAAGCTGCACACCCCAGAGGGCTACCCAAGATGTTGCCTGAGCACGTGTCAAATGACAGTGAACAGGGAAAGGCACTACACGCCCAGTGGATTCATAGGCATGAGTGATTGTCTCCACCACCCAATGGGAGAGCCATTGTTTTGACAAGGGGCCTCTCCTATGGATTCCATCAAAGCAAACAAACAGCTGATCGGTAGTTCGAAAAGCTGCTGTTTTATCACAATACGACTTCAGAGTTCTTCAGAGGATTAAGGCGGAATGCTCCTTTCAAGAAGGCCGCCACAAGTTGATGCGAACCAAGTGGAACTGCATCAACTGCCGAGCGGTGAGTTGCTAATGCTGCTACATACACTTTAAGTGTTGATGCAGCCCTGCCAAGTTCTAAAAGGGGTCAATGTTGCGTTCCAAACTACAATCACTGAACACCTTCCACTTGTTTGCTTGTTTTGCAACGGCGGGTGGACGCAGTTGAAGCAGCCATCTTTGAAACGCTCTTAGCCGAAGAAGGCCCAATGGTATGACCACAGTGGCTGCCATATTTTTCACCAATAGCCGAAGGTGAGTGACATAATGATGAAAGCCCTCAACATGAAGATTGCTCACACCTGTTAAAATTGCACTTACCCTGTCTGGTGTGGGACGGGCTAGCATGGTGTTGGAGTTCAGGGTGATGCCAATGAAATGAGTCTCTTGAACTGGAGTCAGCCGGCTTTTCTACTGGTTGACTTTGAATCCCAGAGCAGTAATATGTGCCAGCAGTCGGTGAAAATGGAGTCTGGCCTGTTCGGCCGACCTTGCGCATACAAGCCAGTCGTCCAAGTAGGGGAGCACTCTTATGCCCTCCCTCTGAAGTGGTTCTAATGCCACCTGAACACATTTGGAAAACACCCTTGGTGCCGATCACTGCACCAAGGGGAGGACTCTGAACTGATCTTTCCCATGAACGAAAAACGAAGGAAACGCCTGTGCTCCCAGGTAATTGGCACATGAAAATAAGCGTCCTTGAGATCTATAGTCACAAACCAATCATGGTGTGTGACTGCCTGCAACACATCCGATGTTTTGAGCATTCGGAATGGCAGCACCTTTAAAAACCGGTTCAGCCTTCTTAAATCCAGAATTGGCCTCAACCCGCAGTCTTTTTTCAGCATAAGAAAATAAACTGAAAAGAACCCTTCTGGGTGAATAACAGGGTCGACCACCTCCCTTGCTTAATAACAACTGAATTTCTTTTCCTAAGGCGTCTGCCTTTCTTACATCTTTTATCACTCCTGAGTGCGGCCAATGCACTCAGCCGCGCCTGCACCAATGTGCCCAAGGTTGTGCCACATCGGTTGGCAATGACGTCCATAGCTTGCATTGCAAGCTCCAGCACCTCAGACGCCATTGGGTCTGGAGATGTATCAAAAGATTTGTGTAGCATCACCAGCATGTATGCAAATGAATTAGAAACTCTGCCCAAAAAGGCAGTGGAGTTATAAGCACGTGAGAGCAACTCATCTGTGCGGCGGCATTCACTGTTAGGACAGCGTACACACTCACGAAGTGCCTCATCAGGGGACACAATGAGTGAAGCAACGCTTGATTCTACTGCTGGCATGTTCCCTAAGCCTACCTCATTTGGGTCCTGCATTGTTGCTAGCATGCGGGACGTTTGGTCGGGGCGGACAGATTTCATGGCAGCTACCAGAGCTGAGGCCACAACAGATGTAAATTCACCAGAGTGGTACGCTTTGTAGGACGAAGGAACATGTTCCTCGAATCACTAGGAGGCACCAAAGTGTCCAACTGTAAACAAGCCAGCATGGCCTTTAGTGTGGACTTCACTGATCCAACAACTGACGCAGAGTTGTAAGTGTGTTCAGAAACATCACTGTCTAGCTGCAGGTCACCTGCTTGCTGCAACAGAGAGGACGCCTCATTAAAGAACGTTTCTAAGGCAAACACAGACACCACATCGTCCTGAGCAGAGGGCTGAAAATATGAGGCAGACAGTGACACGGAAGCCGGCATGCACTGCTCTTTATGGAGCTTATCTGTGCTGCTGCTGAGGGGGGAACCCCCGCAAGCAAAGGCAGCAGACGCTCCACCGTCGCCGAGAGTCGATGCACTCTACATTCTAAATCAACAGATTTAGCCTTCTTTTGCTTTTTGGTTGACACAACTGGACGTTTGCATTTACCTTGCGGCTGAACGTCATTTAAAAAGCTTTTTAAAAAGCTGCACGACGCGCGCTCCGAGGCTGCCAGACGAGCTTGACTCACTTCCAGTGGCATCATAGCACAGGCAGGATAGGGATCAGACATTGCGTCCTGAAGGTGCTGCACACCGAGGCATTCTGTGCAACAATCATGTGCATCCAGCCTGTCCATAACATTTGGACAAGCAGAGCAACAAAACGTGTTCATCGTCAACTTAATTTTTCTGTCGCGAAGAAAATGCTGAGCCGCTTATACAACCTGACAACCGAGGTTAGACCGGCTGGCAATCTAATATAATAAACAATTCAGGTGGTTCCACCAACCTCAATGTATAACGAATAAACTTAAAGCGGAATCAGAAACCAATACGTTAACACCAGCTCATCAAAAATAAACAACTCAGGTGGTTCCACCAACCCCAATGTGTAACGAATAACTTAAAGCGGTATTGGCAACCAATACAATAACAACCTAGGCTCGTCTGACAAAAGAAAATAAACAGTTAGCGGTTGTGCTACCCAACACGCTGGTAACAGTATGCCTCGTCCAACAACTCGCCGGCAGCCGGTAGTTGTGACAAGCAAACCAGAGCTGTTGCCTGTGACCAAGTTTCAGAAAACGTAACAGGGTATATGAACTTACCTCTCAACAGCTCGTGTCGATAAATGTCCTACTGAAGCTCTCTTCAGTCAACACGAGCTGCACCTGTGAAGGTAAGGGCGATTCGATTCCCAACGCAAGAAGAAGAGACCAGATTGACATGAGGCGTAGCCTTATGTATGTCGTCACGTCATATGTCACAATGTGACAACTTTTTAATGCGATTCTCAACAACGTGCAGATCCAAGGATATTCCACTAGTGCTTTCAGCACTGCCCCTGATGGTCTGGAACAAAGGAAATAGAACAGTTGTTATGATCTGGCACTATAAACAAATAAAAGTTGAAGTTGAAGTTAAAGTTTAGTGAAATAGCAGTGGTCTATAGAAATAATAATAGTGCATTAAGGGATGTAGTGTACGGTTAGTGCACAATGTATGCTAAATATTGCTAAGAATATTAATTATAATAATGGATGTATTGCATTTGTTAACTTTATTAAAAACGCAAACTAAAATTATTATAAAATAAACAAGGAACAAATTATTATAAGAATATAGGGAAAAGATTCAATCTCACATTAACCCTTATTTAAGGTTAAGGTGAACTTAAAAAAAAAACAGAAAATTAATGAAACCATCAGGATGTCAATTCACCTCCATGTAAATATTAGTTTCTAGGTACCACCAACAAAGAAGTTTAAAGTGCCACTTTCATCCAATATAGAAATAATGGATTAAATAAAAAAAATATCCGTGTTCTTAGCTCATTAAACTGCCTGAAATTAGTTAGTCAGATATAAACGCGTAAAATAGATATTTGTGATTGAATGCAACGGCGTATTGCTGCCACACTGAGAAAAATGGACTGAGTATCATGTCATTTCGCATTAACTTTTACATAATGGTAATTGGTTGAATTATACTTTATGCTTGGTTTGAAATATGGTGAGATTATACTGTACTTTAATTCAGCTTAGTCCAGGTGAGGTGGGATGACGCCTTTGCTCGCAAAACCGATCTAATCTGTGTATTAAATCTATAATCTGATCAGGGCAAAGGTGCATTATCTGTGACGTTACATAAATAACTTCAAACTAGAAAGATGGAAGCCAGTCTCAGTACATGTTTACCGAAATGTGTTAGTTGCTATGTTGTACTACTAGATAAAGTTAAGCCGCTAGACCCAAAAATCTGCTATTCAATGAAGGTAGGTAGAAGAACCAGCGAACAAGCGTCTGCCGTGCATCATGTATAGTGTGATTAAATGGGTTGTAGTTTGACAAAAAAGGAGCAAAACAACGCGCATCTTTAGTAGATAGCATCTGCAAACATTGAGCACAAAACTTTTTATTATTGAATCGCAAGCATAAAGTATATTTCACTTGATTATGTAATTCCGTGACAGGCTGTGAGGGCGGGGCAGTGGTTAGCGATCAGCTGCGACTGGGAGAGTGGACCAGTGGTGAGGCTGACGCTGTACCGGGCGCAGGTGAGCGCAATTCTTTTAATGAGATCTTTCCCTTTATTAGTAGGAGCCGGTACCACAGGGAGAGGGTTGAACTGTGTGACACTGCAGTTGCTGTGGAGCCGCTTGAGACGAGACAAAAGCGCAAACACTGCATACACGGGACTGCCCCATGAACTTTGTGCTAAGATTAAAGCATTGAAACATTGTCCGTTGTCAGTGAATCTGTCCAGAGAACCCAACACCTCACATTTTGGCGCCCAACTGAACTGGACAAAGGATGGAACAACGGCAGATCGATGTATTGGCGACGATGATGGGGGAAGTCGTAACCATGCATCGAGACCAGGTGGTGGCTCACCGTGAGCAGCTGGCAGAGCTGCAAGCACAGACGGGCGCTCTGGCCCATCAGCTGGTGCAGATGAGGCAGTCAACCGTTTCCTCATCGACCGGAGTCTCCCTAGCAGGAATGTCCCTGCAGAGAATGGGGTCAATGGACGATCCACAGACGTTCCTGGACGCCTTAGCAACCACTGCAGCGGCATGTGGCTGGCCACGGGAGGAGTGGGCGGTCCGTCTTCTTCCGCTGCTCTCCGGGGACGCGCAGACCGCGCGCTGGCCCTACCGGCGGCCGCAAGGGGAGTTACCAGGGCATCGCCGTTCCCGAGGAGCGAGACTGGGACCGGCGGACAGACCGTTCACCTTCGCCCAGCAGCTGCGTGATTCGGCCGCTAGGTGGCTGCAGCGGGGGGAGTCGGCGGGGGAGACGAAGATGCTGGAGGCCATAGTGGTGGGGCAGTTCATCGGGGGTCTTCCGCCCAGGACAGCCGACTGGGGTCAGGTGTCATCGGCCGGACAGCCTCCAGGGGGCGGTCAGTCTGGCAGAGGATCACCTGGCAGTTCATCCCTAGCAGCCACGAACGGGATCAGCGAGGGACGCCCAACGCCGATGCCCCGATGGAGGATAGTGACCCCCTCTACTCCCGTTATGAGCCCCCAGCTAGAACAAAATTCCCTATTAAGAGCTTCCTCTTCTCTAACCTAGCCACTAGGGAGCACAAGCCAGTGTTTTTTAGTTCCCAAGCTGGTGAGGGTTGCGTCAGGAAGGGCATCCGGCGTAAAAACATTTTGCCAAATCTATGATGCGAGTCAATAAAAAGATTTCCATACCGGATCGGTCGGGGCCCAGGTTAACAACGACCGCCAACAGTGCTGTTAACCTACAGGGTACTGCTGGAAATTGGACTACTGTTGGTCGAAGACAAAGAAGAAGAGGGAGATTGATTAAGACAAAGAGGGAAAAAAGGAAGGTTAGAAGTGTTGGTCTGAAAGTGGGAACCCTGAATGTAGGTACAATGACAGTGAAAGGTATGGAGCTAGCTGACATGATGGAGAGAAGAAGAGTGGATGTGTATGTGAAAAGTATGCAAGTAATGTGGTGGATGTGAAACGGGTGTCAGACAGGTTGATGTGTGTGAAGGTAGAAATAGAAAGAGTGATGTTGAATGTTGTCAGTGGTTATGCTCCACAGGTAGGCTGTGAGTTCGCAGAGAAGGAGAAGTTCTGGAATGAGCTGGATTTGGTTGTGGAGAGCATCCCCAGGGGAGAGAGAGTGGTGATTGGAGCAGACTTCAAATGGCCATGTAGGAGAAGGAAACAGAGGGGATAAGGACGTGATGGGCCGGTTTGGAGTTAGGGATAGAAATTTGGAAGGACAGGCAGTGGTGGATTTTGCTAAAAGAATGGAAATGGCCGTGGTAAACACCTATTTCCAAAAGAGAGTGGAACACCGGGTGACATACAAGAGTGGAGGCAGGTCCACTCAGATAGATATCTGTAGAAGAGGTAATCTCCGAGAGATAAGTGACTGTAAGGTGGTGGCAGGTGAGAGTGTAGCCAAACAACATAGACTGGTGGTGTGCAAGCTGACAATGGAGGTGAGAAGAAGGAAGAAGGTGAAGACAGAGCAGAAGATCAAGTGGTGGAAGTTAAGGAAAGAGGAATGTTGTGATGACTTTGGAAAATAAGTCAGAACAGTGTTGGGCTCTGGTGGGGAATTCCCAGATGATTGGGAGACCTCTGCTAGAGTCATTAGGGAGACAGCTATGAAGGTGCTAGGTGTTTCCTCTGGACAGAGAAAGAAGGACAAAGAGACCTGGTGGTGGAATGATGAGGTCCAGGAGAGTGTCCAGAGGAAGAGACTAGCAAAGAAGAGATGGGATAATGACAAAACAGAGGAGAATAGACTGGAGTACATACAGAGGGCAAGGGAGGTGAAGAGGGAAGTGGCCAAGGCCAAACAAAAGGCATACAAGTATTTGTACAAGAGGTTAGACACGAAGGAAGAAGAAAAAGAGTTATACAGATTGGCAAGGCAGAGAAACCAATCTGGGAACGTGTGCTGGGAAGATGGAGGGAGTACTTTGAGGAGTTGTTAAATGAGGAAAATGATAGGGAGCGTAGGAATGAGGAGCCAGCTCCCAACAGGGAGAAGGTCGATCAGATTAGAAAGGATGAAGTTAGAAAAGCTCTGAAAAGGTGTGAATGAAAAGAAGAAGAGTGGAGTGGTAAGGTTACAAGGGGCAGAGGTGGAAGGGGTGGAGGAGTTCAAATACTTGGGCGCAACTGTTCAGAGCAGTGGAGACTGTGGAAGAGAGGTGAAGAATAGAATACGGGCAGGATGGAACAACTGGAGAAAGGTCTCTGGAGTGATCTGTGATAGAAGGGTGTCAGCTAAGGTGAAGGAAAAGGTTTACAGGACAGTGGTGAGACCAGCCATGATGTATGGGCTAGAGACATTAGGAATAGGTAGAAGACAAGAGGCAGAGCTGGAGGTGGCAGAGTTAAAGATGCTGAGATTCTCTTTGGGGCTGACAAGGATGGACAGGATCAGAAACGAGGTGATCAGGGGGACAACGCAGACAGGAAGGTTTGGAGAAAAAGCTAGAGAAGCCAGATTAAGATGGTTTGGACACAGTGGTTATATTGGGAGAAGAATGCTAGACATGGAGCTACCAGGTAAGAGACAAAGAGGAAGGCCGAAGAGGAGATTTATGGATGTAGTGAGGGAGGACATGGAGGTGGTTGGAGTTGGAGTTGAGGATGCGCAGGACAGGGTGAGATGGAAATTATTGACTCGCTGTGGCAACCCCTGAAAAATGGGATAAGCCGAAAGGAAAAGAAGAAGAGCTTCCTCTCCTTTGTTACAGGTCCCGGGCACACGGAATGCTGTCTCAGCCCCACAGAGAGCCGCTCAGGCGTCTGGGCAGGAGTGTTGGGGGTGCGGACAGCTCGGACACGTGCGCCGTGACTGTCCATCCATGGAGGTGGGGCAGGTGATCCGAGTGGACGCACCCCCAGCGCCCCTCCCCCGGTCCAGAGGGACATACAGCGTTCCGGTAAGGATCCAGGGGTGTATATATTAGGCAATTGTGGATTCAGGCTGTCAGCAGTCTCTGATACACGAGAACCTGATTCAAACCGGGGCTTTGGATAACGGGGCTGTGGTGAAGGTTAAATGTGTTCACGGAGATGTTCACCGGTACCCTATTGCATATATTGGGGTCCGTTATAAGGGGGAGAAGTGACCCGTCCGTTTTGCGGTCAGCTCTCGGCTGTCACACTCTGTGGTGTTAAGAACTGATTGGCGGGGATTCCACAGTTTATTAGGGGACTGTTCCTGGTCATTGAGAAATGATAGTGTGGGCACAGTGCTGAGCGCAGACTCGGAGCGGACGCAGCGGGAGCACGCAGAGCCAGCGGCACAGCGCACCCCTCTGTTCAGCCGCACTGAGGATTTCCCACTGGAACAGGCGCGTGACAGCACTTTACGCGCCGTGTTGGACCGGGTGGCCAAAATTGATGGCCAGCTGGTCCAGCCCGGCGCTACATTGTCATTTCCCTATTTTTCAATGATCAGGGACAGACTCTACAGAGTGTGTCAGACGCGTGACGGCAGCGAGTGTGTTCAGTTAGTGCCGAGGAGTCACCGGCAGGTGATTCTCACATCGGCTCATCATCACCCGATGGCTGGGCATATGGGCTGCCAGAAAACATTAGACCGCATCACGGAACGATTTTACTGGCCAGCCATTCAAGGAGATGTGCGCCACTTTTGCGCGTCATGCCCTGAGTGCCAGAGGGTAAACCCGCCCGCCACACCGCGTGCCCCACTGCGGCCATTGCCACTGATGGAGGTCCCGTTTGAACGTATTGGAATGGATCTAATCGGGCCATTCCATCGCAGTGCACGCGGGTACCGGTTCGTTCTGGTAGTGACAGACTGCGCTACGAGATATCCGGAAGCCATGGCGCTGCATAACATCTCTGCAAAGAGTGTTGCGGACACGCTTTTCCGGATCATCTCACAGGTCGGGATCCCGAAGGAGATCCTGACAGATCAGGGAACGTCTTTTATGTCACGGACCATGAAAGAACTATACAGATTATTAGAGATCAAGTCTATTCGGACCAGTGTCTACCACCCTCAGACTGACAGGCTGGTGGAGCGGTTGAATAAGACTCTGAAGTCTATGATCAGGAAGTTCATTCAGGAGGACAGTCCAAGCTGGGATAAGTGGCTAGACCCCCTGTTGTTCGCAGTGCGCGAGGTTGCCCAGGCCTCCACGGGGTTTTCCCCTTTTGAATTGTTGTTTGGCAGGAAGCCGAGGGGCGTGTTGGACCTTACATTACATTACATTACATTACATTGCATTTAGCAGACGCTTTTATCCAAAGCGACTTACAGAGGAGGACATAAGCTGACAAAGGTGTAAATGAGCACAGAGAAGATTTTTTAAGTTTTTGTTAGTAGAAGCAGTCTCGGAAGAGAAGGGTTTTTACAAGTTTTTTAAAGGTAGAAAGGGATGTTGCTGTTCTTGTAGCGGTTGGTAGGTCGTTCCACCATTTGGGGACAGCCAGAGAGAAGAGTTTAGAGTGACCTCGCTTTGCGAGAGGCGGGGGTACAACAAGACAGTTTGTATGAGCAGAGCGTAACGCCCTGGTCGGGACGTGAGCCTTTAGTAAGACGCTGAGGTAGGCAGGGGCAGATCCTGAGATGGTTTTGTAGGCTAGCGTCAGAGCCTTGTGTTTGACTCTGGCAGCTACAGGCAGCCAGTGCAGGTCGTTAAAGAGTGGGGTGACATGTGTCCTTTTGGGTTGATTGAAAACCAATGGCGCTGCAGCATTCTGAACCATTTGCAATGGTTTGATCGCACAAGCGGGTAGGCCAGCCAGGAGGGAGTTGCAGTAATCGAGGCGGGAGATGACTGTAGCCTGTATCAGGAGCTGAGCGGCGTATTGGGTCAGGTACGGTCTGATTTTTCTAATATTGTACAATGCATAGCGACATGACCTTGCTATGGAGGCAATGTGTTCAGAGAAAGAAAGACGATCATCTAGTACGACGCCCAGGTTTTTAGCGGCATGGTTAGGGGTAACAGAGACAGTGCCGATTTTCAAGTTGATATC